>CAMPDV010006495.1:0-19198 GCA_946699065.1 Loxodes magnus
TAAAAGTAAAGTGAAGAAGAAAAGTAAGAAAAGAAGAGTAATTTCATTTTTAAGTGTTGAAGCTTTGATAAGAAAAGAGTAAGTAGTTAGTTTTAAAAGTAAAGTGAAGAAGAAAAGTAAGAAAAGAAGAGTAGATTCATTTTTTAAGTGTTGAAGCTTTGATAAGAAAAGAGTAAGTAGTTAGTTTTAAAAGTAAAGTGAAGAAGAAAAGTAAGAAAAGTAAGAAAAGAAGAGTAGATTCAGTTTTTAAGTATTGAAGCTTTGATAAGAAAAGAGTAAGTAGTTAGTTTTAAAAGTAAAGTGAAGAAGAAAAATAAGAAAAGAAGAGTAGATTCAGTTTTTAAGTGTTGAAGCTTTGATAAGAAAAGAGTAAGTAGTTAGTTTTAAAAGTAAAGTGAAGAAGAAAAATAAGAAAAGAAGAGTAGATTCATTTTTTAAGTGTTGAAGCTTTGATTAGAAAAGAATAATTAGTTAGTTTTAAAAGTAAAGTGAAGAAGAAAAGTAAGAAAAGAAGAGTAGATTCATTTTTTAAGTGTTGAAGCTTTGATAAGAAAAGAGTAAGTAGTTAGTTTTAAAAGTAAAGTGAAGAAGAAAAGTAAGAAAAGTAAGAAAAGAAGAGTAGATTCAGTTTTTAAGTATTGAAGCTTTGATAAGAAAAGAGTTAGTAGTTAGTTTTAAAAGTAAAGTGAAGAAGAAAAATAAGAAAAGAAGAGTAGATTCAGTTTTTAAGTGTTGAAGCTTTGATAAGAAAAGAGTAAGTAGTTAGTTTTAAAAGTAAAGTGAAGAAGAAAAGTAAGAAAAGTAAGAAAAGAAGAGTAGATTCAGTTTTTAAGTATTGAAGCTTTGATAAGAAAAGAGTAAGTAGTTAGTTTTAAAAGTAAAGTGAAGAAGAAAAATAAGAAAAGAAGAGTAATTTCAGTTTTTAAGTGTTGAAGCTTTGATAAGAAAAGAGTAAGTAGTTAGTTTTAAAAGTAAAGTGAAGAAGAAAAGTAAGAAAAGAAGAGTAGATTCAGTTTTTAAGTGTTGAAACTTTGATAAGAAAAGAGTAAGTAGTTAGTTTTAAAAGTAAAGTGAAGAAGAAAAGTAAGAAAAGAAGAGTAATTTCATTTTTAAGTGTTGAAGCTTTGATTAGAAAAGAATAATTAGTTAGTTTTAAAAGTAAAGTGAAGAAGAAAAGTAAGAAAAGAAGAGTAGATTCATTTTTTAAGTGTTGAAGCTTTGATAAGAAAAGAGTAAGTAGTTAGTTTTAAAAGTAAAGTGAAGAAGAAAAGTAAGAAAAGTAAGAAAAGAAGAGTAGATTCAGTTTTTAAGTATTGAAGCTTTGATAAGAAAAGAGTTAGTAGTTAGTTTTAAAAGTAAAGTGAAGAAGAAAAATAAGAAAAGAAGAGTAGATTCAGTTTTTAAGTGTTGAAGCTTTGATAAGAAAAGAGTAAGTAGTTAGTTTTAAAAGTAAAGTGAAGAAGAAAAGTAAGAAAAGAAGAGTAGATTCAGTTTTTAAGTGTTGAAGCTTTGATAAGAAAAGAGTAAGTAGTTAGTTTTAAAAGTAAAGTGAAGAAGAAAAGTAAGAAAAGAAGAGTAGATTCAGTTTTTAAGTGTTGAAACTTTGATAAGAAAAGAGTAAGTAGTTAGTTTTAAAAGTAAAGTGAAGAAGAAAAGTAAGAAAAGAAGAGTAATTTCATTTTTAAGTGTTGAAGCTTTGATAAGAAAAGAGTAAGTAGTTAGTTTTAAAAGTAAAGTGAAGAAGAAAAATAAGAAAAGAAGAGTAGATTCATTTTTTAAGTGTTGAAGCTTTGATAAGAAAAGAGTAAGTAGTTAGTTTTAAAAGTAAAGTGAAGAAGAAAAATAAGAAAAGAAGAGTAATTTCAGTTTTTAAGTGTTGAAGCTTTTATAAGAAAAGAGTAAGTAGTTAGTTTTAAAAGTAAAGTGAAGAAGAAAAGTAAGAAAAAAAGAGTAGATTCAGTTTTTAAGTGTTGAAGCTTTGATAAGAAAAGAGTAAGTAGTTAGTTTTAAAAGTAAAGTGAAGAAGAAAAATAAGAAAAGAAGAGTAATTTCAGTTTTTAAGTGTTGAAGCTTTGATAAGAAAAGAGTAAGTAGTTAGTTTTAAAAGTAAAGTGAAGAAGAAAAATAAGAAAAGAAGAGTAATTTCAGTTTTTAAGTGTTGAAGCTTTGATAAGAAAAGAGTAAGTAGTTAGTTTTAAAAGTAAAGTGAAGAAGAAAAATAAGAAAAGAAGAGTAGATTCATTTTTTAAGTGTTGAAGCTTTGATAAGAAAAGAGTAAGTAGTTAGTTTTAAAAGTAAAGTGAAGAAGAAAAGTAAGAAAAGAAGAGTAATTTCATTTTTTAAGTGTTGAAGCTTTGATAAGAAAAGAGTAAGTAGTTAGTTTTAAAAGTAAAGTGAAGAAGAAAAGTAAGAAAAGAAGAGTAGATTCAGTTTTTAAGTGTTGAAGCTTTTATAAGAAAAGAGTAAGTAGTTAGTTTTAAAAGTAAAGTGAAGAAGAAAAGTAAGAAAAGAAGAGTAGATTCATTTTTTAAGTGTTGAAGCTTTGATAAGAAAAGAGTAAGTAGTTAGTTTTAAAAGTAAAGTGAAGAAGAAAAGTAAGAAAAGTAAGAAAAGAAGAGTAGATTCAGTTTTTAAGTGTTGAAGCTTTGATAAGAAAAGAGTAAGTAGTTTGTTTTAAAAGTAAAGTGAAGAAGAAAAGTAAGAAAAGAAGAGTAGATTCAGTTTTTAAGTGTTGAAGCTTTGATAAGAAAAGAGTAAGTAGTTAGTTTTAAAAGTAAAGTGAAGAAGAAAAGTAAGAAAAGAAGAGTAGATTCAGTTTTTAAGTGTTGAAGCTTTGATAAGAAAAGAGTAAGTAGTTAGTTTTAAAAGTAAAGTGAAGAAGAAAAGTAAGAAAAGAAGAGTAGATTCAGTTTTTAAGTGTTGAAGCTTTTATAAGAAAAGAGTAAGTAGTTAGTTTTAAAAGTAAAGTGAAGAAGAAAAGTAAGAAAAGAAGAGTAGATTCAGTTTTTAAGTGTTGAAGCTTTGATAAGAAAAGAGTAAGTAGTTAGTTTTAAAAGTAAAGTGAAGAAGAAAAATAAGAAAAGAAGAGTAATTTCAGTTTTTAAGTGTTGAAGCTTTTATAAGAAAAGAGTAAGTAGTTAGTTTTAAAAGTAAAGTGAAGAAGAAAAATAAGAAAAGAAGAGTAGATTCAGTTTTTAAGTGTTGAAGCTTTGATAAGAAAAGAGTAAGTAGTTAGTTTTAAAAGTAAAGTGAAGAAGAAAAGTAAGAAAAGAAGAGTAGATTCAGTTTTTAAGTGTTGAAGCTTTGATAAGAAAAGAGTAAGTAGTTAGTTTTAAAAGTAAAGTGAAGAAGAAAAATAAGAAAAGTAAGAAAAGAAGAGTAGATTCAGTTTTTAAGTGTTGAAGCTTTGATAAGAAAAGAGTAAGTAGTTAGTTTTAAAAGTAAAGTGAAGAAGAAAAATAAGAAAAGAAGAGTAGATTCAGTTTTTAAGTGTTGAAGCTTTTATAAGAAAAGAGTAAGTAGTTAGTTTTAAAAGTAAAGTGAAGAAGAAAAATAAGAAAAGAAGAGTAGATTCAGTTTTTAAGTGTTGAAGCTTTGATAAGAAAAGAGTAAGTAGTTAGTTTTAAAAGTAAAGTGAAGAAGAAAAGTAAGAAAAGAAGAGTAATTTCAGTTTTTAAGTGTTGAAGCTTTGATAAGAAAAGAATAAGTAGTTAGTTTTTAAAGTAAAGTGAAGAAGAAAAGTAAGAAAAGAAGAGTAATTTCAGTTTTTAAGTGTTGAAGCTTTGATAAGAAAAGAGTAAGTAGTTAGTTTTAAAAGTAAAGTGAAGAATAAAAATAAGAAAAGAAGAGTAATTTCAGTTTTTAAGTGTTGAAGCTTTGATAAGAAAAGAGTAAGTAGTTAGTTTTAAAAGTAAAGTGAAGAAGAAAAATAAGAAAAGAAGAGTAATTTCATTTTTTAAGTGTTGAAGCTTTGATAAGAAAAGAGTAAGTAGTTAGTTTTAAAAGTAAAGTGAAGAAGAAAAATAAGAAAAGAAGAGTAGATTCATTTTTTAAGTGTTGAAGCTTTGATAAGAAAAGAGTAAGTAGTTAGTTTTAAAAGTAAAGTGAAGAAGAAAAATAAGAAAAGAAGAGTAGATTCATTTTTTAAGTGTTGAAGCTTTGATTAGAAAAGAATAATTAGTTAGTTTTAAAAGTAAAGTGAAGAAGAAAAATAAGAAAAGAAGAGTAGATTCAGTTTTTAAGTGTTGAAGCTTTGATAAGAAAAGAGTAAGTAGTTAGTTTTAAAAGTAAAGTGAAGAAGAAAAATAAGAAAAGAAGAGTAATTTCAGTTTTTAAGTGTTGAAGCTTTGATAAGAAAAGAGTAAGTAGTTAGTTTTTAAAGTAAAGTGAAGAAGAAAAATAAGAAAAGAAGAGTAATTTCAGTTTTTAAGTGTTGAAGCTTTGATAAGAAAAGAGTAAGTAGTTAGTTTTTAAAGTAAAGTGAAGAAGAAAAGTAAGAAAAGAAGAGTAGATTCAGTTTTTAAGTGTTGAAGCTTTGATAAGAAAAGAGTAAGTAGTTAGTTTTAAAAGTAAAGTGAAGAAGAAAAATAAGAAAAGTAAGAAAAGAAGAGTAGATTCATTTTTTAAGTATTGAAGCTTTGATAAGAAAAGAGTAAGTAGTTAGTTTTAAAAGTAAAGTGAAGAAGAAAAATAAGAAAAGTAAGAAAAGAAGAGTAGATTCATTTTTTAAGTATTGAAGCTTTGATAAGAAAAGAGTAAGTAGTTAGTTTTAAAAGTAAAGTGAAGAAGAAAAATAAGAAAAATAAGAAAAGAAGAGTAATTTCAGTTTTTAAGTGTTGAAGCTTTGATAAGAAAAGAGTAAGTAGTTAGTTTTAAAAGTAAAGTGAAGAAGAAAAATAAGAAAAGAAGAGTAATTTCATTTTTTAAGTGTTGAAGCTTTGATAAGAAAAGAGTAAGTAGTTAGTTTTAAAAGTAAAGTGAAGAAGAAAAATAAGAAAAGAAGAGTAGATTCAGTTTTTAAGTGTTGAAGCTTTGATTAGAAAAGAATAATTAGTTAGTTTTAAAAGTAAAGTGAAGAAGAAAAATAAGAAAAGAAGAGTAGATTCAGTTTTTAAGTGTTGAAGCTTTGATAAGAAAAGAATAATTAGTTAGTTTTAAAAGTAAAGTGAAGAAGAAAAATAAGAAAAGAAGAGTAGATTCAGTTTTTAAGTGTTGAAGCTTTGATAAGAAAAGAGTAAGTAGTTAGTTTTAAAAGTAAAGTGAAGAAGAAAAGTAAGAAAAGAAGAGTAATTTCAGTTTTTAAGTGTTGAAGCTTTGATAAGAAAAGAGTAAGTAGTTAGTTTTAAAAGTAAAGTGAAGAAGAAAAGTAAGAAAAGTAAGAAAAGAAGAGTAGATTCAGTTTTTAAGTGTTGAAGCTTTGATAAGAAAAGAGTGAGTAGTTAGTTTTAAAAGTAAAGTGAAGAAGAAAAATAAGAAAAGAAGAGTAGATTCAGTTTTTAAGTGTTGAAGCTTTGATAAGAAAAGAGTAAGTAGTTAGTTTTAAAAGTAAAGTGAAGAAGAAAAGTAAGAAAAGAAGAGTAATTTCATTTTTTAAGTGTTGAAGCTTTGATAAGAAAAGAGTAAGTAGTTAGTTTTAAAAGTAAAGTGAAGAAGAAAAGTAAGAAAAGAAGAGTAATTTCATTTTTTAAGTGTTGAAGCTTTGATAAGAAAAGAGTAAGTAGTTAGTTTTAAAAGTAAAGTGAAGAAGAAAAGTAAGAAAAATAATAAAAGAAGAGTAGATTCAGTTTTTAAGTGTTGAAGCTTTGATAAGAAAAGAGTAAGTAGTTAGTTTTAAAAGTAAAGTGAAGAAGAAAAATAAGAAAAGAAGAGTAATTTCAGTTTTTAAGTGTTGAAGCTTTGATAAGAAAAGAGTAAGTAGTTAGTTTTAAAAGTAAAGTGAAGAAGAAAAATAAGAAAAGAAGAGTAATTTCATTTTTTAAGTGTTGAAGCTTTGATAAGAAAAGAGTAAGTAGTTAGTTTTAAAAGTAAAGTGAAGAAGAAAAATAAGAAAAGAAGAGTAGATTCAGTTTTTAAGTGTTGAAGCTTTGATAAGAAAAGAGTAAGTAGTTAGTTTTAAAAGTAAAGTGAAGAAGAAAAATAAGAAAAGAAGAGTAGATTCATTTTTTAAGTATTGAAGCTTTGATAAGAAAAGAGTAAGTAGTTAGTTTTAAAAGTAAAGTGAAGAAGAAAAGTAAGAAAAGAAGAGTAGATTCAGTTTTTAAGTGTTGAAGCTTTGATAAGAAAAGAGTAAGTAGTTAGTTTTAAAAGTAAAGTGAAGAAGAAAAATAAGAAAAGAAGAGTAATTTCAGTTTTTAAGTGTTGAAGCTTTGATAAGAAAAGAGTAAGTAGTTAGTTTTAAAAGTAAAGTGAAGAAGAAAAATAAGAAAAGAAGAGTAATTTCAGTTTTTAAGTGTTGAAGCTTTGATAAGAAAAGAGTAAGTAGTTAGTTTTAAAAGTAAAGTGAAGAAGAAAAGTAAGAAAAGAAGAGTAGATTCATTTTTTAAGTGTTGAAGCTTTGATAAGAAAAGAGTAAGTAGTTAGTTTTAAAAGTAAAGTGAAGAAGAAAAATAAGAAAAGTAAGAAAAGAAGAGTAGATTCAGTTTTTAAGTGTTGAAGCTTTGATAGGAAAAGAGTAAGTAGTTAGTTTTAAAAGTAAAGTGAAGAAGAAAAATAAGAAAAGTAAGAAAAGAAGAGTAGATTCATTTTTTAAGTATTGAAGCTTTGATAAGAAAAGAGTAAGTAGTTAGTTTTAAAAGTAAAGTGAAGAAGAAAAGTAAGAAAAGAAGAGTAATTTCATTTTTAAGTGTTGAAGCTTTGATAAGAAAAGAGTAAGTAGTTAGTTTTAAAAGTAAAGTGAAGAAGAAAAGTAAGAAAAAAAGAGTAGATTCATTTTTTAAGTGTTGAAGCTTTGATAAGAAAAGAGTAAGTAGTTAGTTTTAAAAGTAAAGTGAAGAAGAAAAGTAAGAAAAGAAGAGTAGATTCAGTTTTTAAGTGTTGAAGCTTTGATTAGAAAAGAATAATTAGTTAGTTTTAAAAGTAAAGTGAAGAAGAAAAATAAGAAAAGAAGAGTAGATTCATTTTTTAAGTATTGAAGCTTTGATAAGAAAAGAGTAAGTAGTTAGTTTTAAAAGTAAAGTGAAGAAGAAAAGTAAGAAAAGAAGAGTAATTTCAGTTTTTAAGTGTTGAAGCTTTGATAAGAAAAGAGTAAGTAGTTAGTTTTAAAAGTAAAGTGAAGAAGAAAAATAAGAAAAGTAAGAAAAGAAGAGTAGATTCATTTTTTAAGTATTGAAGCTTTGATAAGAAAAGAGTAAGTAGTTAGTTTTAAAAGTAAAGTGAAGAAGAAAAATAAGAAAAATAAGAAAAGAAGAGTAGATTCAGTTTTTAAGTGTTGAAGCTTTGATAAGAAAAGAGTGAGTAGTTAGTTTTAAAAGTAAAGTGAAGAAGAAAAATAAGAAAAGAAGAGTAGATTCAGTTTTTAAGTGTTGAAGCTTTGATAAGAAAAGAGTAAGTAGTTAGTTTTAAAAGTAAAGTGAAGAAGAAAAGTAAGAAAAGAAGAGTAATTTCATTTTTAAGTGTTGAAGCTTTGATAAGAAAAGAGTAAGTAGTTAGTTTTAAAAGTAAAGTGAAGAAGAAAAGTAAGAAAAGAAGAGTAGATTCATTTTTTAAGTGTTGAAGCTTTGATAAGAAAAGAGTAAGTAGTTAGTTTTAAAAGTAAAGTGAAGAAGAAAAATAAGAAAAGAAGAGTAGATTCATTTTTTAAGTGTTGAAGCTTTGATAAGAAAAGAGTAAGTAGTTAGTTTTAAAAGTAAAGTGAAGAAGAAAAATAAGAAAAGTAAGAAAAGAAGAGTAATTTCATTTTTAAGTGTTGAAGCTTTGATAAGAAAAGAGTAAGTAGTTAGTTTTAAAAGTAAAGTGAAGAAGAAAAATAAGAAAAGTAAGAAAAGAAGAGTAATTTCAGTTTTTAAGTGTTGAAGCTTTGATAAGAAAAGAGTAAGTAGTTAGTTTTAAAAGTAAAGTGAATAAGAAAAGTAAGAAAAGTAAGAAAAGAAGAGTAGATTCAGTTTTTAAGTGTTGAAGCTTTGATAAGAAAAGAGTGAGTAGTTAGTTTTAAAAGTAAAGTGAAGAAGAAAAATAAGAAAAGAAGAGTAGATTCAGTTTTTAAGTGTTGAAGCTTTGATAAGAAAAGAGTAAGTAGTTAGTTTTAAAAGTAAAGTGAAGAAGAAAAGTAAGAAAAGAAGAGTAATTTCATTTTTAAGTGTTGAAGCTTTGATAAGAAAAGAGTAAGTAGTTAGTTTTAAAAGTAAAGTGAAGAAGAAAAGTAAGAAAAGAAGAGTAGATTCATTTTTTAAGTGTTGAAGCTTTGATAAGAAAAGAGTAAGTAGTTAGTTTTAAAAGTAAAGTGAAGAAGAAAAATAAGAAAAGAAGAGTAGATTCATTTTTTAAGTGTTGAAGCTTTGATAAGAAAAGAGTAAGTAGTTAGTTTTAAAAGTAAAGTGAAGAAGAAAAGTAAGAAAAGAAGAGTAATTTCATTTTTAAGTGTTGAAGCTTTGATAAGAAAAGAGTAAGTAGTTAGTTTTTAAAGTAAAGTGAAGAAGAAAAATAAGAAAAGAAGAGTAGATTCATTTTTTAAGTGTTGAAGCTTTGATAAGAAAAGAGTAAGTAGTTAGTTTTAAAAGTAAAGTGAAGAAGAAAAATAAGAAAAAAAGAGTAATTTCAGTTTTTAAGTGTTGAAGCTTTGATAAGAAAAGAATAAGTAGTTAGTTTTAAAAGTAAAGTGAAGAAGAAAAATAAGAAAAGAAGAGTAATTTCAGTTTTTAAGTGTTGAAGCTTTGATAAGAAAAGAGTAAGTAGTTAGTTTTTAAAGTAAAGTGAAGAAGAAAAGTAAGAAAAGAAGAGTAGATTCAGTTTTTAAGTGTTGAAGCTTTGATAAGAAAAGAGTAAGTAGTTAGTTTTAAAAGTAAAGTGAAGAAGAAAAGTAAGAAAAGAAGAGTAGATTCATTTTTTAAGTGTTGAAGCTTTGATAAGAAAAGAGTAAGTAGTTAGTTTTAAAAGTAAAGTGAAGAAGAAAAGTAAGAAAAATAAGAAAAGAAGAGTAGATTCAGTTTTTAAGTGTTGAAGCTTTGATAAGAAAAGAGTAAGTAGTTAGTTTTAAAAGTAAAGTGAAGAAGAAAAATAAGAAAAGAAGAGTAATTTCAGTTTTTAAGTGTTGAAGCTTTGATAAGAAAAGAGTAAGTAGTTAGTTTTAAAAGTAAAGTGAAGAAGAAAAGTAAGAAAAGAAGAGTAGATTCATTTTTTAAGTGTTGAAGCTTTGATAAGAAAAGAATAAGTAGTTAGTTTTAAAAGTAAAGTGAAGAAGAAAAGTAAGAAAAGTAAGAAAAGAAGAGTAGATTCAGTTTTTAAGTGTTGAAGCTTTGATAAGAAAAGAATAAGTAGTTAGTTTTTAAAGTAAAGTGAAGAAGAAAAGTAAGAAAAGAAGAGTAATTTCAGTTTTTAAGTGTTGAAGCTTTGATAAGAAAAGAGTAAGTAGTTAGTTTTAAAAGTAAAGTGAAGAATAAAAATAAGAAAAGAAGAGTAATTTCAGTTTTTAAGTGTTGAAGCTTTGATAAGAAAAGAGTAAGTAGTTAGTTTTAAAAGTAAAGTGAAGAAGAAAAGTAAGAAAAGAAGAGTAATTTCATTTTTAAGTGTTGAAGCTTTGATAAGAAAAGAGTAAGTAGTTAGTTTTAAAAGTAAAGTGAAGAAGAAAAGTAAGAAAAGAAGAGTAGATTCATTTTTTAAGTGTTGAAGCTTTGATAAGAAAAGAGTAAGTAGTTAGTTTTAAAAGTAAAGTGAAGAAGAAAAATAAGAAAAGTAAGAAAAGAAGAGTAGATTCAGTTTTTAAGTGTTGAAGCTTTGATAGGAAAAGAGTAAGTAGTTAGTTTTAAAAGTAAAGTGAAGAAGAAAAATAAGAAAAGTAAGAAAAGAAGAGTAGATTCATTTTTTAAGTATTGAAGCTTTGATAAGAAAAGAGTAAGTAGTTAGTTTTAAAAGTAAAGTGAAGAAGAAAAGTAAGAAAAGAAGAGTAATTTCATTTTTAAGTGTTGAAGCTTTGATAAGAAAAGAGTAAGTAGTTAGTTTTAAAAGTAAAGTGAAGAAGAAAAGTAAGAAAAGAAGAGTAATTTCATTTTTAAGTGTTGAAGCTTTGATAAGAAAAGAGTAAGTAGTTAGTTTTAAAAGTAAAGTGAAGAAGAAAAGTAAGAAAAGAAGAGTAGATTCAGTTTTTAAGTGTTGAAGCTTTGATTAGAAAAGAATAATTAGTTAGTTTTAAAAGTAAAGTGAAGAAGAAAAGTAAGAAAAGAAGAGTAATTTCATTTTTAAGTGTTGAAGCTTTGATAAGAAAAGAGTAAGTAGTTAGTTTTAAAAGTAAAGTGAAGAAGAAAAATAAGAAAAGTAAGAAAAGAAGAGTAATTTCAGTTTTTAAGTGTTGAAGCTTTGATAAGAAAAGAGTAAGTAGTTAGTTTTAAAAGTAAAGTGAATAAGAAAAGTAAGAAAAGTAAGAAAAGAAGAGTAGATTCAGTTTTTAAGTGTTGAAGCTTTGATAAGAAAAGAGTGAGTAGTTAGTTTTAAAAGTAAAGTGAAGAAGAAAAATAAGAAAAGAAGAGTAGATTCAGTTTTTAAGTGTTGAAGCTTTGATAAGAAAAGAGTAAGTAGTTAGTTTTAAAAGTAAAGTGAAGAAGAAAAGTAAGAAAAGAAGAGTAATTTCATTTTTAAGTGTTGAAGCTTTGATAAGAAAAGAGTAAGTAGTTAGTTTTAAAAGTAAAGTGAAGAAGAAAAGTAAGAAAAGAAGAGTAGATTCATTTTTTAAGTGTTGAAGCTTTGATAAGAAAAGAGTAAGTAGTTAGTTTTAAAAGTAAAGTGAAGAAGAAAAATAAGAAAAGAAGAGTAGATTCATTTTTTAAGTGTTGAAGCTTTGATAAGAAAAGAGTAAGTAGTTAGTTTTAAAAGTAAAGTGAAGAAGAAAAGTAAGAAAAGAAGAGTAATTTCATTTTTAAGTGTTGAAGCTTTGATAAGAAAAGAGTAAGTAGTTAGTTTTTAAAGTAAAGTGAAGAAGAAAAATAAGAAAAGAAGAGTAGATTCATTTTTTAAGTGTTGAAGCTTTGATAAGAAAAGAGTAAGTAGTTAGTTTTAAAAGTAAAGTGAAGAAGAAAAATAAGAAAAAAAGAGTAATTTCAGTTTTTAAGTGTTGAAGCTTTGATAAGAAAAGAATAAGTAGTTAGTTTTAAAAGTAAAGTGAAGAAGAAAAATAAGAAAAGAAGAGTAATTTCAGTTTTTAAGTGTTGAAGCTTTGATAAGAAAAGAGTAAGTAGTTAGTTTTTAAAGTAAAGTGAAGAAGAAAAGTAAGAAAAGAAGAGTTGATTCAGTTTTTAAGTGTTGAAGCTTTGATAAGAAAAGAGTAAGTAGTTAGTTTTAAAAGTAAAGTGAAGAAGAAAAGTAAGAAAAGAAGAGTAGATTCATTTTTTAAGTGTTGAAGCTTTGATAAGAAAAGAGTAAGTAGTTAGTTTTAAAAGTAAAGTGAAGAAGAAAAGTAAGAAAAATAAGAAAAGAAGAGTAATTTCAGTTTTTAAGTGTTGAAGCTTTGATAAGAAAAGAGTAAGTAGTTAGTTTTAAAAGTAAAGTGAAGAAGAAAAATAAGAAAAGAAGAGTAATTTCAGTTTTTAAGTGTTGAAGCTTTGATAAGAAAAGAGTAAGTAGTTAGTTTTAAAAGTAAAGTGAAGAAGAAAAGTAAGAAAAGAAGAGTAGATTCATTTTTTAAGTGTTGAAGCTTTGATAAGAAAAGAATAAGTAGTTAGTTTTAAAAGTAAAGTGAAGAAGAAAAGTAAGAAAAGTAAGAAAAGAAGAGTAGATTCAGTTTTTAAGTGTTGAAGCTTTGATAAGAAAAGAATAAGTAGTTAGTTTTTAAAGTAAAGTGAAGAAGAAAAGTAAGAAAAGAAGAGTAATTTCAGTTTTTAAGTGTTGAAGCTTTGATAAGAAAAGAGTAAGTAGTTAGTTTTAAAAGTAAAGTGAAGAAGAAAAGTAAGAAAAGAAGAGTAATTTCAGTTTTTAAGTGTTGAAGCTTTGATAAGAAAAGAGTAAGTAGTTAGTTTTTAAAGTAAAGTGAAGAAGAAAAATAAGAAAAGTAAGAAAAGAAGAGTAGATTCATTTTTTAAGTATTGAAGCTTTGATAAGAAAAGAGTAAGTAGTTAGTTTTAAAAGTAAAGTGAAGAATAAAAGTAAGAAAAGAAGAGTAGATTCATTTTTTAAGTATTGAAGCTTTGATAAGAAAAGAGTAAGTAGTTAGTTTTAAAAGTAAAGTGAAGAAGAAAAATAAGAAAAGAAGAGTAGATTCATTTTTTAAGTGTTGAAGCTTTGATAAGAAAAGAGTAAGTAGTTAGTTTTAAAAGTAAAGTGAAGAAGAAAAATAAGAAAAGAAGAGTAATTTCAGTTTTTAAGTGTTGAAGCTTTGATAAGAAAAGAGTAAGTAGTTAGTTTTTAAAGTAAAGTGAAGAAGAAAAGTAAGAAAAGAAGAGTTGATTCAGTTTTTAAGTGTTGAAGCTTTGATAAGAAAAGAGTAGGTAGTTAGTTTTAAAAGTAAAGTGAAGAAGAAAAATAAGAAAAGAAGAGTAGATTCAGTTTTTAAGTGTTGAAGCTTTGATAAGAAAAGAGTAAGTAGTTAGTTTTAAAAGTAAAGTTAAGAAGAAAAATAAGAAAAGAAGAGTAGATTCAGTTTTTAAGTGTTGAAGCTTTGATAAGAAAAGAGTAAGTAGTTAGTTTTTAAAGTAAAGTGAAGAAGAAAAATAAGAAAAAAAGAGTAATTTCAGTTTTTAAGTGTTGAAGCTTTGATAAGAAAAGAATAAGTAGTTAGTTTTAAAAGTAAAGTGAAGAAGAAAAGTAAGAAAAGAAGAGTAGATTCATTTTTTAAGTGTTGAAGCTTTGATAAGAAAAGAGTAAGTAGTTAGTTTTAAAAGTAAAGTGAAGAAGAAAAGTAAGAAAAGAAGAGTAGATTCATTTTTTAAGTGTTGAAGCTTTGATAAGAAAAGAGTAAGTAGTTAGTTTTAAAAGTAAAGTGAAGAAGAAAAGTAAGAAAAGAAGAGTAGATTCATTTTTTAAGTGTTGAAGCTTTGATAAGAAAAGAGTAAGTAGTTAGTTTTAAAAGTAAAGTGAAGAAGAAAAGTAAGAAAAGTAAGAAAAGAAGAGTAGATTCAGTTTTTAAGTGTTGAAGCTTTGATAAGAAAAGAGTAAGTAGTTAGTTTTAAAAGTAAAGTGAAGAAGAAAAATAAGAAAAGAAGAGTAATTTCAGTTTTTAAGTGTTGAAGCTTTGATAAGAAAAGAGTAAGTAGTTAGTTTTAAAAGTAAAGTGAAGAAGAAAAATAAGAAAAGAAGAGTAATTTCAGTTTTTAAGTGTTGAAGCTTTGATAAGAAAAGAGTAAGTAGTTAGTTTTAAAAGTAAAGTGAAGAAGAAAAGTAAGAAAAATAAGAAAAGAAGATTTGATTCAGTTTTTAAGTGTTGAAGCTTTGATAAGAAAAGTATAAGTAGTTAGTTTTTAAAGTAAAGTGAAGAAGAAAAGTAAGAAAAGAAGAGTAATTTCAGTTTTTAAGTGTTGAAGCTTTGATAAGAAAAGAGTAAGTAGTTAGTTTTAAAAGTAAAGTGAAGAAGAAAAGTAAGAAAAGAAGAGTAATTTCAGTTTTTAAGTGTTGAAGCTTTGATAAGAAAAGAGTAAGTAGTTAGTTTTAAAAGTAAAGTGAAGAAGAAAAGTAAGAAAAGAAGAGTAGATTCATTTTTTAAGTGTTGAAGCTTTGATAAGAAAAGAGTAAGTAGTTAGTTTTAAAAGTAAAGTGAAGAAGAAAAATAAGAAAAGTAAGAAAACAAGAGTAGATTCATTTTTTAAGTATTGAAGCTTTGATAAGAAAAGAGTAAGTAGTTAGTTTTAAAAGTAAAGTGAAGAATAAAAGTAAGAAAAGAAGAGTAGATTCATTTTTTAAGTATTGAAGCTTTGATAAGAAAAGAGTAAGTAGTTAGTTTTAAAAGTAAAGTGAAGAAGAAAAGTAAGAAAAGTAAGAAAAGAAGATTTGATTCAGTTTTTAAGTGTTGAAGCTTTGATAAGAAAAGAATAAGTAGTTAGTTTTTAAAGTAAAGTGAAGAAGAAAAGTAAGAAAAGAAGAGTAATTTCAGTTTTTAAGTGTTGAAGCTTTGATAAGAAAAGAGTAAGTAGTTAGTTTTAAAAGTAAAGTGAAGAAGAAAAGTAAGAAAAGAAGAGTAATTTCAGTTTTTAAGTGTTGAAGCTTTGATAAGAAAAGAGTAAGTAGTTAGTTTTAAAAGTAAAGTGAAGAAGAAAAATAAGAAAAGAAGAGTAGATTCAGTTTTTAAGTGTTGAAGCTTTGATAAGAAAAGAGTAAGTAGTTAGTTTTAAAAGTAAAGTGAAGAAGAAAAATAAGAAAAGAAGAGTAATTTCATTTTTAAGTGTTGAAGCTTTGATAAGAAAAGAGTAAGTAGTTAGTTTTTAAAGTAAAGTGAAGAAGAAAAGTAAGAAAAGAAGAGTAGATTCAGTTTTTAAGTGTTGAAGCTTTGATAAGAAAAGAGTAAGTAGTTAGTTTTTAAAGTAAAGTGAAGAAGAAAAGTAAGAAAAGAAGAGTAATTTCAGTTTTTAAGTGTTGAAGCTTTGATAAGAAAAGAATAAGTAGTTAGTTTTAAAAGTAAAGTGAAGAAGAAAAGTAAGAAAAGAAGAGTAATTTCAGTTTTTAAGTGTTGAAGCTTTGATAAGAAAAGAGTAAGTAGTTAGTTTTAAAAGTAAAGTGAAGAAGAAAAATAAGAAAAGAAGAGTAGATTCAGTTTTTAAGTGTTGAAGCTTTGATAAGAAAAGAGTAAGTAGTTAGTTTTAAAAGTAAAGTGAAGAAGAAAAATAAGAAAAGAAGAGTAGATTCAGTTTTTAAGTATTGAAGCTTTGATAAGAAAAGAGTTAGTAGTTAGTTTTAAAAGTAAAGTGAAGAAGAAAAGTAAGAAAAGAAGAGTAATTTCAGTTTTTAAGTGTTGAAGCTTTGATAAGAAAAGAGTAAGTAGTTAGTTTTTAAAGTAAAGTGAAGAAGAAAAGTAAGAAAAGAAGAGTAGATTCAGTTTTTAAGTGTTGAAGCTTTGATAGGAAAAGAGTAAGTAGTTAGTTTTAAAAGTAAAGTGAAGAAGAAAAGTAAGAAAAGAAGAGTAGATTCAGTTTTTAAGTATTGAAGCTTTGATAAGAAAAGAGTAAGTAGTTAGTTTTAAAAGTAAAGTGAAGAATAAAAGTAAGAAAAGAAGAGTAGATTCATTTTTTAAGTATTGAAGCTTTGATAGGAAAAGAGTAAGTAGTTAGTTTTAAAAGTAAAGTGAAGAAGAAAAATAAGAAAAGAAGAGTAGATTCAGTTTTTAAGTGTTGAAGCTTTGATAAGAAAAGAGTAAGTAGTTAGTTTTAAAAGTAAAGTGAAGAAGAAAAGTAAGAAAAGAAGAGTAGATTCAGTTTTTAAGTGTTGAAGCTTTGATAGGAAAAGAGTAAGTAGTTAGTTTTAAAAGTAAAGTGAAGAAGAAAAATAAGAAAAGAAGAGTAATTTCAGTTTTTAAGTGTTGAAGCTTTGATAAGAAAAGAGTAAGTAGTTAGTTTTTAAAGTAAAGTGAAGAATAAAAGTAAGAAAAGAAGAGTAGATTCATTTTTTAAGTATTGAAGCTTTGATAGGAAAAGAGTAAGTAGTTAGTTTTAAAAGTAAAGTGAAGAAGAAAAATAAGAAAAGAAGAGTAATTTCAGTTTTTAAGTGTTGAAGCTTTGATAAGAAAAGAGTAAGTAGTTAGTTTTTAAAGTAAAGTGAAGAAGAAAAGTAAGAAAAGAAGAGTAGATTCAGTTTTTAAGTGTTGAAGCTTTGATAGGAAAAGAGTAAGTAGTTAGTTTTAAAAGTAAAGTGAAGAAGAAAAATAAGAAAAGAAGAGTAGATTCATTTTTTAAGTGTTGAAGCTTTGATAAGAAAAGAGTAAGTAGTTAGTTTTAAAAGTAAAGTGAAGAATAAAAGTAAGAAAAGAAGAGTAGATTCATTTTTTAAGTATTGAAGCTTTGATAAGAAAAGAGTAAGTAGTTAGTTTTAAAAGTAAAGTGAAGAAGAAAAATAAGAAAAGAAGAGTAGATTCAGTTTTTAAGTGTTGAAGCTTTGATAAGAAAAGAGTAAGTAGTTAGTTTTAAAAGTAAAGTGAAGAAGAAAAGTAAGAAAAGAAGAGTAGATTCATTTTTTAAGTGTTGAAGCTTTGATAAGAAAAGAGTAAGTAGTTAGTTTTAAAAGTAAAGTGAAGAAGAAAAGTAAGAAAAGAAGAGTAGATTCATTTTTTAAGTGTTGAAGCTTTGATAAGAAAAGAGTAAGTAGTTAGTTTTTAAAGTAAAGTGAAGAAGAAAAGTAAGAAAAGAAGAGTAGATTCATTTTTTAAGTGTTGAAGCTTTGATAAGAAAAGAGTAAGTAGTTAGTTTTTAAAGTAAAGTGAAGAATAAAAATAAGAAAAGAAGAGTAATTTCAGTTTTTAAGTGATGAAGCTTTGATAAGAAAAGATTAAGTAGTTAGTTTTAAAAGTAAAGTGAAGAAGAAAAGTAAGAAAAAAAGAGTAGATTCATTTTTTAAGTGTTGAAGCTTTGATAAGAAAAGAGTAAGTAGTTAGTTTTAAAAGTAAAGTGAAGAAGAAAAGTAAGAAAAGAAGAGTAATTTCAGTTTTTAAGTGTTGAAGCTTTGATAAGAAAAGAGTAAGTAGTTAGTTTTAAAAGTAAAGTGAAGAATAAAAATAAGAAAAGAAGAGTAATTTCAGTTTTTAAGTGTTGAAGCTTTGATAAGAAAAGAGTAAGTAGTTAGTTTTAAAAGTAAAGTGAAGAAGAAAAATAAGAAAAGTAAGAAAAGAAGAGTAGATTCAGTTTTTAAGTATTGAAGCTTTGATAAGAAAAGAGTAAGTAGTTAGTTTTAAAAGTAAAGTGAAGAAGAAAAATAAGAAAAGAAGAGTAATTTCAGTTTTTAAGTGTTGAAGCTTTGATAAGAAAAGAGTAAGTAGTTAGTTTTAAAAGTAAAGTGAAGAATAAAAATAAGAAAAGAAGAGTAATTTCAGTTTTTAAGTGTTGAAGCTTTGATAAGAAAAGAGTAAGTAGTTAGTTTTAAAAGTAAAGTGAAGAAGAAAAATAAGAAAAGTAAGAAAAGAAGAGTAGATTCATTTTTTAAGTATTGAAGCTTTGATAAGAAAAGAGTAAGTAGTTAGTTTTAAAAGTAAAGTGAAGAAGAAAAGTAAGAAAAGTAAGAAAAGAAGAGTAGATTCATTTTTTAAGTATTGAAGCTTTGATAAGAAAAGAGTTAGTAGTTAGTTTTAAAAGTAAAGTGAAGAAGAAAAATAAGAAAAGAAGAGTAGATTCAGTTTTTAAGTGTTGAAGCTTTGATAAGAAAAGAGTAAGTAGTTAGTTTTAAAAGTAAAGTGAAGAAGAAAAGTAAGAAAAGTAAGAAAAGAAGAGTAATTTCAGTTTTTAAGTATTGAAGCTTTGATAAGAAAAGAGTAAGTAGTTAGTTTTAAAAGTAAAGTGAAGAAGAAAAGTAAGAAAAGTAAGAAAAGAAGAGTAGATTCAGTTTTTAAGTATTGAAGCTTTGATAAGAAAAGAGTTAGTAGTTAGTTTTAAAAGTAAAGTGAAGAAGAAAAATAAGAAAAGAAGAGTAGATTCAGTTTTTAAGTGTTGAAGCTTTGATAAGAAAAGAGTAAGTAGTTAGTTTTAAAAGTAAAGTGAAGAAGAAAAGTAAGAAAAGAAGAGTAGATTCATTTTTTAAGTGTTGAAGCTTTGATAAGAAAAGAGTAAGTAGTTAGTTTTAAAAGTAAAGTGAAGAAGAAAAGTAAGAAAAGAAGAGTAGATTCAGTTTTTAAGTGTTGAAACTTTGATAAGAAAAGAGTAAGTAGTTAGTTTTAAAAGTAAAGTGAAGAAGAAAAGTAAGAAAAGAAGAGTAATTTCATTTTTAAGTGTTGAAGCTTTGATAAGAAAAGAGTAAGTAGTTAGTTTTAAAAGTAAAGTGAAGAAGAAAAATAAGAAAAGAAGAGTAGATTCATTTTTTAAGTGTTGAAGCTTTGATAAGAAAAGAGTAAGTAGTTAGTTTTAAAAGTAAAGTGAAGAAGAAAAATAAGAAAAGAAGAGTAGATTCAGTTTTTAAGTGTTGAAGCTTTGATAAGAAAAGAGTAAGTAGTTAGTTTTAAAAGTAAAGTGAAGAAGAAAAATAAGAAAAGAAGAGTAATTTCATTTTTAAGTGTTGAAGCTTTGATAAGAAAAGAGTAAGTAGTTAGTTTTAAAAGTAAAGTGAAGAAGAAAAATAAGAAAAGAAGAGTAGATTCATTTTTTAAGTGTTGAAGCTTTGATAAGAAAAGAGTAAGTAGTTAGTTTTAAAAGTAAAGTGAAGAAGAAAAATAAGAAAAGAAGAGTAATTTCAGTTTTTAAGTGTTGAAGCTTTGATAAGAAAAGAGTAAGTAGTTAGTTTTTAAAGTAAAGTGAAGAAGAAAAGTAAGAAAAGAAGAGTAGATTCAGTTTTTAAGTGTTGAAGCTTTGATAAGAAAAGAGTAAGTAGTTAGTTTTAAAAGTAAAGTGAAGAAGAAAAGTAAGAAAAGAAGAGTAATTTCATTTTTAAGTGTTGAAGCTTTGATAAGAAAAGAGTAAGTAGTTAGTTTTAAAAGTAAAGTGAAGAAGAAAAGTAAGAAAAGAAGAGTAGATTCATTTTTTAAGTGTTGAAGCTTTGATAAGAAAAGAGTAAGTAGTTAGTTTTAAAAGTAAAGTGAAGAAGAAAAATAAGAAAAGAAGAGTAATTTCAGTTTTTAAGTATTGAAGCTTTGATAAGAAAAGAGTTAGTAGTTAGTTTTAAAAGTAAAGTGAAGAAGAAAAATAAGAAAAGAAGAGTAATTTCATTTTTTAAGTGTTGAAGCTTTGATAAGAAAAGAGTAAGTAGTTAGTTTTAAAAGTAAAGTGAAGAAGAAAAGTAAGAAAAGTAAGAAAAGAAGAGTAGATTCAGTTTTTAAGTATTGAAGCTTTGATAAGAAAAGAGTAAGTAGTTAGTTTTAAAAGTAAAGTGAAGAAGAAAAATAAGAAAAAAAGAGTAGATTCATTTTTTAAGTGTTGAAGCTTTGATAAGAAAAGAGTAA
>CAMPDV010006496.1:0-24087 GCA_946699065.1 Loxodes magnus
AAGAAAAAGAGTCTGAAGATCAATAAGTAATTGTATCAATACTAGAAGTTAGATTCCTAAGAAAAGTGAAAAAGAAAAGTAAGAAAAAGAGTCTGAAGATCAATAAGTAATTGTATCAAATACTAGAAGTTAGATTTCTAAGAAAAGTGAAAAAGCAAAGTAAGAAAAAGAGTCTGAAGATCAATAAGTAATTGTATCAAATACTAGAAGTTAGATTTCTAAGAAAAGTGAGGAAGAAAAGTAAGAAAAAGAGTCTGAAGATCAATAAGTAATTGTATCTATACTAGAAGTTAGATTTCTAAGAAAAGTGAAAAAGAAAAGTAAGAAAAAGAGTCTGAAGATCAATAAGTAATTGTATCTATACTAGAAGTTAGATTTCTAAGAAAAGTGAGGAAGAAAAGTAAGAAAAAGAGTCTGAAGATCAATAAGTAATTGTATCAAATACTAGAAGTTAGATTTCTAAGAAAAGTGAGGAAGAAAAGTAAGAAAAAGAGTCTGAAGATCAATAAGTAATTGTATCTATACTAGAAGTTAGATTCCTAAGAAAAGTGAAAAAGCAAAGTAAGAAAAAGAGTCTGAAGATCAATAAGTAATTGTATCAAATACTAGAAGTTAGATTTCTAAGAAAAGTGAGGAAGAAAAGTAAGAAAAAGAGTCTGAAGATCAATAAGTAATTGTATCAAATACTAGAAGTTAGATTTCTAAGAAAAGTGAGGAAGAAAAGTAAGAAAAAGAGTCTGAAGATCAATAAGTAATTGTATCTATACTAGAAGTTAGATTTCTAAGAAAAGTGAAAAAGAAAAGTAAGAAAAAGAGTCTGAAGATCAATAAGTAATTGTATCTATACTAGAAGTTAGATTCCTAAGAAAAGTGAAAAAGAAAAGTAAGAAAAAGAGTCTGAAGATCAATAAGTAATTGTATCAATACTAGAAGTTAGATTCCTAAGAAAAGTGAAAAAGAAAAGTAAGAAAAAGAGTCTGAAGATCAATAAGTAATTGTATCAAATACTAGAAGTTAGATTTCTAAGAAAAGTGAAAAAGCAAAGTAAGAAAAAGAGTCTGAAGATCAATAAGTAATTGTATCAAATACTAGAAGTTAGATTTCTAAGAAAAGTGAGGAAGAAAAGTAAGAAAAAGAGTCTGAAGATCAATAAGTAATTGTATCTATACTAGAAGTTAGATTTCTAAGAAAAGTGAAAAAGAAAAGTAAGAAAAAGAGTCTGAAGATCAATAAGTAATTGTATCTATACTAGAAGTTAGATTTCTAAGAAAAGTGAGGAAGAAAAGTAAGAAAAAGAGTCTGAAGATCAATAAGTAATTGTATCAAATACTAGAAGTTAGATTTCTAAGAAAAGTGAGGAAGAAAAGTAAGAAAAAGAGTCTGAAGATCAATAAGTAATTGTATCTATACTAGAAGTTAGATTCCTAAGAAAAGTGAAAAAGCAAAGTAAGAAAAAGAGTCTGAAGATCAATAAGTAATTGTATCAAATACTAGAAGTTAGATTTCTAAGAAAAGTGAGGAAGAAAAGTAAGAAAAAGAGTCTGAAGATCAATAAGTAATTGTATCTATACTAGAAGTTAGATTTCTAAGAAAAGTGAAAAAGAAAAGTAAGAAAAAGAGTCTGAAGATCAATAAGTAATTGTATCTATACTAGAAGTTAGATTTCTAAGAAAAGTGAGGAAGAAAAGTAAGAAAAAGAGTCTGAAGATCAATAAGTAATTGTATCTATACTAGAAGTTAGATTCCTAAGAAAAGTGAAAAAGCAAAGTAAGAAAAAGAGTCTGAAGATCAATAAGTAATTGTATCAAATACTAGAAGTTAGATTTCTAAGAAAAGTGAGGAAGAAAAGTAAGAAAAAGAGTCTGAAGATCAATAAGTAATTGTATCTATACTAGAAGTTAGATTTCTAAGAAAAGTGAAAAAGAAAAGTAAGAAAAAGAGTCTGAAGATCAATAAGTAATTGTATCTATACTAGAAGTTAGATTTCTAAGAAAAGTGAGGAAGAAAAGTAAGAAAAAGAGTCTGAAGATCAATAAGTAATTGTATCAAATACTAGAAGTTAGATTTCTAAGAAAAGTGAGGAAGAAAAGTAAGAAAAAGAGTCTGAAGATCAATAAGTAATTGTATCTATACTAGAAGTTAGATTCCTAAGAAAAGTGAAAAAGAAAAGTAAGAAAAAGAGTCTGAAGATCAATAAGTAATTGTATCTATACTAGAAGTTAGATTTCTAAGAAAAGTGAGGAAGAAAAGTAAGAAAAAGAGTCTGAAGATCAATAAGTAATTGTATCAAATACTAGAAGTTAGATTTCTAAGAAAAGTGAGGAAGAAAAGTAAGAAAAAGAGTCTGAAGATCAATAAGTAATTGTATCTATACTAGAAGTTAGATTCCTAAGAAAAGTGAAAAAGAAAAGTAAGAAAAAGAGTCTGAAGATCAATAAGTAATTGTATCAAATACTAGAAGTTAGATTTCTAAGAAAAGTGAAAAAGAAAAGTAAGAAAAAGAGTCTGAAGATCAATAAGTAATTGTATCAAATACTAGAAGTTAGATTTCTAAGAAAAGTGAAAAAGAAAAGTAAGAAAAAGAGTCTGAAGATCAATAAGTAATTGTATCAAATACTAGAAGTTAGATTTCTAAGAAAAGTGAAAAAGAAAAGTAAGAAAAAGAGTCTGAAGATCAATAAGTAATTGTATCTATACTAGAAGTTAGATTTCTAAGAAAAGTGAAAAAGAAAAGTAAGAAAAAGAGTCTGAAGATCAATAAGTAATTGTATCTATACTAGAAGTTAGATTTCTAAGAAAAGTGAGGAAGAAAAGTAAGAAAAAGAGTCTGAAGATCAATAAGTAATTGTATCAAATACTAGAAGTTAGATTCCTAAGAAAAGTGAAAAAGAAAAGTAAGAAAAAGAGTCTGAAGATCAATAAGTAATTGTATCAAATACTAGAAGTTAGATTTCTAAGAAAAGTGAGGAAGAAAAGTAAGAAAAAGAGTCTGAAGATCAATAAGTAATTGTATCAAATACTAGAAGTTAGATTTCTAAGAAAAGTGAGGAAGAAAAGTAAGAAAAAGAGTCTGAAGATCAATAAGTAATTGTATCTATACTAGAAGTTAGATTTCTAAGAAAAGTGAAAAAGAAAAGTAAGAAAAAGAGTCTGAAGATCAATAAGTAATTGTATCAAATACTAGAAGTTAGATTTCTAAGAAAAGTGAGGAAGAAAAGTAAGAAAAAGAGTCTGAAAATCAATAAGTAATTGTATCTATACTAGAAGTTAGATTTCTAAGAAAAGTGAGGAAGCAAAGTAAGAAAAAGAGTCTGAAGATCAATAAGTAATTGTATCTATACTAGAAGTTAGATTTCTAAGAAAAGTGAAAAAGAAAAGTAAGAAAAAGAGTCTGAAGATCAATAAGTAATTGTATCAAATACTAGAAGTTAGATTTCTAAGAAAAGTGAGGAAGAAAAGTAAGAAAAAGAGTCTGAAGATCAATAAGTAATTGTATCTATACTAGAAGTTAGATTTCTAAGAAAAGTGAGGAAGAAAAGTAAGAAAAAGAGTCTGAAGATCAATAAGTAATTGTATCAAATACTAGAAGTTAGATTTCTAAGAAAAGTGAGGAAGAAAAGTAAGAAAAAGAGTCTGAAGATCAATAAGTAATTGTATCTATACTAGAAGTTAGATTTCTAAGAAAAGTGAAAAAGAAAAGTAAGAAAAAGAGTCTGAAGATCAATAAGTAATTGTATCAAATACTAGAAGTTAGATTTCTAAGAAAAGTGAGGAAGCAAAGTAAGAAAAAGAGTCTGAAGATCAATAAGTAATTGTATCTATACTAGAAGTTAGATTTCTAAGAAAAGTGAGGAAGCAAAGTAAGAAAAAGAGTCTGAAGATCAATAAGTAATTGTATCTATACTAGAAGTTAGATTTCTAAGAAAAGTGAAAAAGAAAAGTAAGAAAAAGAGTCTGAAGATCAATAAGTAATTGTATCAAATACTAGAAGTTAGATTTCTAAGAAAAGTGAAAAAGAAAAGTAAGAAAAAGAGTCTGAAGATCAATAAGTAATTGTATCTATACTAGAAGTTAGATTTCTAAGAAAAGTGAGGAAGAAAAGTAAGAAAAAGAGTCTGAAGATCAATAAGTAATTGTATCTATACTAGAAGTTAGATTTCTAAGAAAAGTGAGGAAGAAAAGTAAGAAAAAGAGTCTGAAGATCAATAAGTAATTGTATCAAATACTAGAAGTTAGATTTCTAAGAAAAGTGAGGAAGAAAAGTAAGAAAAAGAGTCTGAAGATCAATAAGTAATTGTATCAAATACTAGAAGTTAGATTTCTAAGAAAAGTGAAAAAGAAAAGTAAGAAAAAGAGTCTGAAGATCAATAAGTAATTGTATCAAATGCTAGAAGTTAGATTTCTAAGAAAAGTGAGGAAGAAAAGTAAGAAAAAGAGTCTGAAGATCAATAAGTAATTGTATCAAATACTAGAAGTTAGATTTCTAAGAAAAGTGAAAAAGAAAAGTAAGAAAAAGAGTCTGAAGATCAATAAGTAATTGTATCTATACTAGAAGTTAGATTTCTAAGAAAAGTGAGGAAGAAAAGTAAGAAAAAGAGTCTGAAGATCAATAAGTAATTGTATCTATACTAGAAGTTAGATTTCTAGGAAAAGTGAGGAAGAAAAGTAAGAAAAAGAGTCTGAAGATCAATAAGTAATTGTATCAAATACTAGAAGTTAGATTTCTAAGAAAAGTGAAAAAGAAAAGTAAGAAAAAGAGTCTGAAGATCAATAAGTAATTGTATCAAATACTAGAAGTTAGATTTCTAAGAAAAGTGAGGAAGAAAAGTAAGAAAAAGAGTCTGAAGATCAATAAGTAATTGTATCAAATACTAGAAGTTAGATTTCTAAGAAAAGTGAAAAAGAAAAGTAAGAAAAAGAGTCTGAAGATCAATAAGTAATTGTATCTATACTAGAAGTTAGATTTCTAAGAAAAGTGAGGAAGAAAAGTAAGAAAAAGAGTCTGAAGATCAATAAGTAATTGTATCAAATACTAGAAGTTAGATTTCTAAGAAAAGTGAGGAAGAAAAGTAAGAAAAAGAGTCTGAAGATCAATAAGTAATTGTATCTATACTAGAAGTTAGATTTCTAAGAAAAGTGAAAAAGAAAAGTAAGAAAAAGAGTCTGAAGATCAATAAGTAATTGTATCTATACTAGAAGTTAGATTTCTAAGAAAAGTGAGGAAGAAAAATAAGAAAAAGAGTCTGAAGATCAATAAGTAATTGTATCTATACTAGAAGTTAGATTCCTAAGAAAAGTGAGGAAGAAAAGTAAGAAAAAGAGTCTGAAGATCAATAAGTAATTGTATCAAATACTAGAAGTTAGATTTCTAGGAAAAGTGAGGAAGAAAAGTAAGAAAAAGAGTCTGAAGATCAATAAGTAATTGTATCTATACTAGAAGTTAGATTTCTAAGAAAAGTGAAAAAGAAAAGTAAGAAAAAGAGTCTGAAGATCAATAAGTAATTGTATCAAATACTAGAAGTTAGATTTCTAAGAAAAGTGAAAAAGAAAAGTAAGAAAAAGAGTCTGAAGATCAATAAGTAATTGTATCAAATACTAGAAGTTAGATTTCTAAGAAAAGTGAAAAAGAAAAGTAAGAAAAAGAGTCTGAAGATCAATAAGTAATTGTATCTATACTAGAAGTTAGATTTCTAAGAAAAGTGAGGAAGCAAAGTAAGAAAAAAAGTCTGAAGATCAATAAGTAATTGTATCTATACTAGAAGTTAGATTCCTAAGAAAAGTGAAAAAGAAAAGTAAGAAAAAGAGTCTGAAGATCAATAAGTAATTGTATCTATACTAGAAGTTAGATTTCTAAGAAAAGTGAGGAAGAAAAGTAAGAAAAAAAGTCTGAAGATCAATAAGTAATTGTATCTATACTAGAAGTTAGATTTCTAAGAAAAGTGAGGAAGAAAAGTAAGAAAAAGAGTCTGAAGATCAATAAGTAATTGTATCAAATACTAGAAGTTAGATTTCTAAGAAAAGTGAAAAAGAAAAGTAAGAAAAAGAGTCTGAAGATCAATAAGTAATTGTATCTATACTAGAAGTTAGATTTCTAAGAAAAGTGAAAAAGAAAAGTAAGAAAAAGAGTCTGAAGATCAATAAGTAATTGTATCAAATACTAGAAGTTAGATTTCTAAGAAAAGTGAAAAAGAAAAGTAAGAAAAAGAGTCTGAAGATCAATAAGTAATTGTATCTATACTAGAAGTTAGATTTCTAAGAAAAGTGAGGAAGCAAAGTAAGAAAAAAAGTCTGAAGATCAATAAGTAATTGTATCTATACTAGAAGTTAGATTCCTAAGAAAAGTGAAAAAGAAAAGTAAGAAAAAGAGTCTGAAGATCAATAAGTAATTGTATCTATACTAGAAGTTAGATTTCTAAGAAAAGTGAGGAAGAAAAGTAAGAAAAAGAGTCTGAAGATCAATAAGTAATTGTATCAAATACTAGAAGTTAGATTTCTAAGAAAAGTGAAAAAGAAAAGTAAGAAAAAGAGTCTGAAGATCAATAAGTAATTGTATCTATACTAGAAGTTAGATTTCTAAGAAAAGTGAGGAAGAAAAGTAAGAAAAAGAGTCTGAAGATCAATAAGTAATTGTATCAAATACTAGAAGTTAGATTCCTAAGAAAAGTGAAAAAGAAAAGTAAGAAAAAGAGTCTGAAGATCAATAAGTAATTGTATCTATACTAGAAGTTAGATTTCTAAGAAAAGTGAAAAAGAAAAGTAAGAAAAAGAGTCTGAAGATCAATAAGTAATTGTATCAAATACTAGAAGTTAGATTTCTAAGAAAAGTGAGGCTGAAAAGTAAGAAAAAGAGTCTGAAGATCAATAAGTAATTGTATCAAATACTAGAAGTTAGATTTCTAAGAAAAGTGAAAAAGAAAAGTAAGAAAAAGAGTCTGAAGATCAATAAGTAATTGTATCTATACTAGAAGTTAGATTTCTAAGAAAAGTGAGGAAGAAAAGTAAGAAAAAGAGTCTGAAGATCAATAAGTAATTGTATCTATACTAGAAGTTAGATTCCTAAGAAAAGTGAAAAAGAAAAGTAAGAAAAAGAGTCTGAAGATCAATAAGTAATTGTATCTATACTAGAAGTTAGATTTCTAAGAAAAGTGAAAAAGAAAAGTAAGAAAAAGAGTCTGAAGATCAATAAGTAATTGTATCAAATACTAGAAGTTAGATTTCTAAGAAAAGTGAAAAAGAAAAGTAAGAAAAAGAGTCTGAAGATCAATAAGTAATTGTATCAAATACTAGAAGTTAGATTTCTAAGAAAAGTGAGGAAGAAAAGTAAGAAAAAGAGTCTGAAGATCAATAAGTAATTGTATCTATACTAGAAGTTAGATTTCTAAGAAAAGTGAAAAAGAAAAGTAAGAAAAAGAGTCTGAAGATCAATAAGTAATTGTATCAAATACTAGAAGTTAGATTTCTAAGAAAAGTGAGGAAGAAAAGTAAGAAAAAGAGTCTGAAGATCAATAAGTAATTGTATCTATACTAGAAGTTAGATTTCTAAGAAAAGTGAGGAAGAAAAGTAAGAAAAAGAGTCTGAAGATCAATAAGTAATTGTATCAAATACTAGAAGTTAGATTTCTAAGAAAAGTGAAAAAGAAAAGTAAGAAAAAGAGTCTGAAGATCAATAAGTAATTGTATCAAATACTAGAAGTTAGATTTCTAAGAAAAGTGAGGAAGAAAAGTAAGAAAAAGAGTCTGAAGATCAATAAGTAATTGTATCTATACTAGAAGTTAGATTTCTAAGAAAAGTGAGGAAGAAAAGTAAGAAAAAGAGTCTGAAGATCAATAAGTAATTGTATCTATACTAGAAGTTAGATTTCTAAGAAAAGTGAGGAAGAAAAGTAAGAAAAAGAGTCTGAAGATCAATAAGTAATTGTATCAAATACTAGAAGTTAGATTTCTAAGAAAAGTGAAAAAGAAAAGTAAGAAAAAGAGTCTGAAGATCAATAAGTAATTGTATCTATACTAGAAGTTAGATTTCTAAGAAAAGTGAGGAAGAAAAGTAAGAAAAAGAGTCTGAAGATCAATAAGTAATTGTATCAAATACTAGAAGTTAGATTCCTAAGAAAAGTGAGGAAGAAAAGTAAGAAAAAGAGTCTGAAGATCAATAAGTAATTGTATCAAATACTAGAAGTTAGATTTCTAAGAAAAGTGAGGAAGAAAAGTAAGAAAAAGAGTCTGAAGATCAATAAGTAATTGTATCTATACTAGAAGTTAGATTTCTAGGAAAAGTGAGGAAGAAAAGTAAGAAAAAGAGTCTGAAGATCAATAAGTAATTGTATCTATACTAGAAGTTAGATTTCTAAGAAAAGTGAGGAAGAAAAGTAAGAAAAAGAGTCTGAAGATCAATAAGTAATTGTATCAAATACTAGAAGTTAGATTTCTAAGAAAAGTGAAAAAGAAAAGTAAGAAAAAGAGTCTGAAGATCAATAAGTAATTGTATCAAATACTAGAAGTTAGATTTCTAAGAAAAGTGAGGAAGCAAAGTAAGAAAAAAAGTCTGAAGATCAATAAGTAATTGTATCTATACTAGAAGTTAGATTCCTAAGAAAAGTGAAAAAGAAAAGTAAGAAAAAGAGTCTGAAGATCAATAAGTAATTGTATCTATACTAGAAGTTAGATTTCTAAGAAAAGTGAGGAAGAAAAGTAAGAAAAAGAGTCTGAAGATCAATAAGTAATTGTATCAAATACTAGAAGTTAGATTCCTAAGAAAAGTGAAAAAGAAAAGTAAGAAAAAGAGTCTGAAGATCAATAAGTAATTGTATCAAATACTAGAAGTTAGATTCCTAAGAAAAGTGAAAAAGAAAAGTAAGAAAAAGAGTCTGAAGATCAATAAGTAATTGTATCAAATACTAGAAGTTAGATTCCTAAGAAAAGTGAAAAAGAAAAGTAAGAAAAAGAGTCTGAAGATCAATAAGTAATTGTATCAAATACTAGAAGTTAGATTCCTAAGAAAAGTGAGGAAGAAAAGTAAGAAAAAGAGTCTGAAGATCAATAAGTAATTGTATCAAATACTAGAAGTTAGATTTCTAAGAAAAGTGAGGAAGAAAAGTAAGAAAAAGAGTCTGAAGATCAATAAGTAATTGTATCTATGCTAGAAGTTAGATTTCTAAGAAAAGTGAGGAAGAAAAGTAAGAAAAAGAGTCTGAAGATCAATAAGTAATTGTATCAAATACTAGAAGTTAGATTTCTAGGAAAAGTGAGGAAGAAAAGTAAGAAAAAGAGTCTGAAGATCAATAAGTAATTGTATCAAAACTAGAAGTTAGATTTCTAAGAAAAGTGAGGAAGAAAAGTAAGAAAAAGAGTCTGAAGATCAATAAGTAATTGTATCTATACTAGAAGTTAGATTTCTAAGAAAAGTGAAAAAGAAAAGTAAGAAAAAGAGTCTGAAGATCAATAAGTAATTGTATCTATACTAGAAGTTAGATTTCTAAGAAAAGTGAGGAAGAAAAGTAAGAAAAAGAGTCTGAAGATCAATAAGTAATTGTATCAAATACTAGAAGTTAGATTTCTAAGAAAAGTGAAAAAGAAAAGTAAGAAAAAGAGTCTGAAGATCAATAAGTAATTGTATCAAATACTAGAAGTTAGATTTCTAAGAAAAGTGAGGAAGAAAAGTAAGAAAAAGAGTCTGAAGATCAATAAGTAATTGTATCTATACTAGAAGTTAGATTTCTAAGAAAAGTGAGGAAGAAAAGTAAGAAAAAGAGTCTGAAGATCAATAAGTAATTGTATCTATACTAGAAGTTAGATTTCTAAGAAAAGTGAGGAAGAAAAGTAAGAAAAAGAGTCTGAAGATCAATAAGTAATTGTATCAAATACTAGAAGTTAGATTTCTAAGAAAAGTGAAAAAGAAAAGTAAGAAAAAGAGTCTGAAGATCAATAAGTAATTGTATCTATACTAGAAGTTAGATTTCTAAGAAAAGTGAGGAAGAAAAGTAAGAAAAAGAGTCTGAAGATCAATAAGTAATTGTATCAAATACTAGAAGTTAGATTCCTAAGAAAAGTGAGGAAGAAAAGTAAGAAAAAGAGTCTGAAGATCAATAAGTAATTGTATCAAATACTAGAAGTTAGATTTCTAAGAAAAGTGAGGAAGAAAAGTAAGAAAAAGAGTCTGAAGATCAATAAGTAATTGTATCTATACTAGAAGTTAGATTTCTAGGAAAAGTGAGGAAGAAAAGTAAGAAAAAGAGTCTGAAGATCAATAAGTAATTGTATCTATACTAGAAGTTAGATTTCTAAGAAAAGTGAGGAAGAAAAGTAAGAAAAAGAGTCTGAAGATCAATAAGTAATTGTATCAAATACTAGAAGTTAGATTTCTAAGAAAAGTGAAAAAGAAAAGTAAGAAAAAGAGTCTGAAGATCAATAAGTAATTGTATCAAATACTAGAAGTTAGATTTCTAAGAAAAGTGAGGAAGCAAAGTAAGAAAAAAAGTCTGAAGATCAATAAGTAATTGTATCTATACTAGAAGTTAGATTCCTAAGAAAAGTGAAAAAGAAAAGTAAGAAAAAGAGTCTGAAGATCAATAAGTAATTGTATCTATACTAGAAGTTAGATTTCTAAGAAAAGTGAGGAAGAAAAGTAAGAAAAAGAGTCTGAAGATCAATAAGTAATTGTATCAAATACTAGAAGTTAGATTCCTAAGAAAAGTGAAAAAGAAAAGTAAGAAAAAGAGTCTGAAGATCAATAAGTAATTGTATCAAATACTAGAAGTTAGATTCCTAAGAAAAGTGAAAAAGAAAAGTAAGAAAAAGAGTCTGAAGATCAATAAGTAATTGTATCAAATACTAGAAGTTAGATTTCTAAGAAAAGTGAAAAAGAAAAGTAAGAAAAAGAGTCTGAAGATCAATAAGTAATTGTATCTATACTAGAAGTTAGATTTCTAAGAAAAGTGAGGAAGAAAAGTAAGAAAAAGAGTCTGAAGATCAATAAGTAATTGTATCAAATACTAGAAGTTAGATTTCTAAGAAAAGTGAAAAAGAAAAGTAAGAAAAAGAGTCTGAAGATCAATAAGTAATTGTATCTATGCTAGAAGTTAGATTTCTAAGAAAAGTGAGGAAGAAAAGTAAGAAAAAGAGTCTGAAGATCAATAAGTAATTGTATCAAATACTAGAAGTTAGATTTCTAGGAAAAGTGAGGAAGAAAAGTAAGAAAAAGAGTCTGAAGATCAATAAGTAATTGTATCAAAACTAGAAGTTAGATTTCTAAGAAAAGTGAGGAAGAAAAGTAAGAAAAAGAGTCTGAAGATCAATAAGTAATTGTATCTATACTAGAAGTTAGATTTCTAAGAAAAGTGAAAAAGAAAAGTAAGAAAAAGAGTCTGAAGATCAATAAGTAATTGTATCTATACTAGAAGTTAGATTTCTAAGAAAAGTGAGGAAGAAAAGTAAGAAAAAGAGTCTGAAGATCAATAAGTAATTGTATCAAATACTAGAAGTTAGATTTCTAAGAAAAGTGAAAAAGAAAAGTAAGAAAAAGAGTCTGAAGATCAATAAGTAATTGTATCTATACTAGAAGTTAGATTTCTAAGAAAAGTGAGGAAGAAAAGTAAGAAAAAGAGTCTGAAGATCAATAAGTAATTGTATCAAATACTAGAAGTTAGATTTCTAAGAAAAGTGAAAAAGAAAAGTAAGAAAAAGAGTCTGAAGATCAATAAGTAATTGTATCAAATACTAGAAGTTAGATTTCTAAGAAAAGTGAGGAAGAAAAGTAAGAAAAAGAGTCTGAAGATCAATAAGTAATTGTATCAAATACTAGAAGTTAGATTTCTAAGAAAAGTGAAAAAGAAAAGTAAGAAAAAGAGTCTGAAGATCAATAAGTAATTGTATCAAATACTAGAAGTTAGATTTCTAAGAAAAGTGAGGAAGCAAAGTAAGAAAAAAAGTCTGAAGATCAATAAGTAATTGTATCTATACTAGAAGTTAGATTCCTAAGAAAAGTGAAAAAGAAAAGTAAGAAAAAGAGTCTGAAGATCAATAAGTAATTGTATCAAATACTAGAAGTTAGATTCCTAAGAAAAGTGAAAAAGAAAAGTAAGAAAAAGAGTCTGAAGATCAATAAGTAATTGTATCAAATACTAGAAGTTAGATTTCTAGGAAAAGTGAGGAAGAAAAGTAAGAAAAAGAGTCTGAAGATCAATAAGTAATTGTATCAAAACTAGAAGTTAGATTTCTAAGAAAAGTGAGGAAGAAAAGTAAGAAAAAGAGTCTGAAGATCAATAAGTAATTGTATCAAATACTAGAAGTTAGATTTCTAAGAAAAGTGAGGAAGAAAAGTAAGAAAAAGAGTCTGAAGATCAATAAGTAATTGTATCAAATACTAGAAGTTAGATTTCTAAGAAAAGTGAAAAAGAAAAGTAAGAAAAAGAGTCTGAAGATCAATAAGTAATTGTATCAAATACTAGAAGTTAGATTTCTAAGAAAAGTGAAAAAGAAAAGTAAGAAAAAGAGTCTGAAGATCAATAAGTAATTGTATCAAATACTAGAAGTTAGATTTCTAAGAAAAGTGAAAAAGAAAAGTAAGAAAAAGAGTCTGAAGATCAATAAGTAATTGTATCAAATACTAGAAGTTAGATTTCTAAGAAAAGTGAAAAAGAAAAGTAAGAAAAAGAGTCTGAAGATCAATAAGTAATTGTATCTATACTAGAAGTTAGATTTCTAAGAAAAGTGAGGAAGAAAAGTAAGAAAAAGAGTCTGAAGATCAATAAGTAATTGTATCAAATACTAGAAGTTAGATTCCTAAGAAAAGTGAGGAAGAAAAGTAAGAAAAAGAGTCTGAAGATCAATAAGTAATTGTATCTATACTAGAAGTTAGATTTCTAAGAAAAGTGAAAAAGAAAAGTAAGAAAAAGAGTCTGAAGATCAATAAGTAATTGTATCAAATACTAGAAGTTAGATTTCTAAGAAAAGTGAGGAAGAAAAGTAAGAAAAAGAGTCTGAAGATCAATAAGTAATTGTATCAAATACTAGAAGTTAGATTTCTAAGAAAAGTGAAAAAGCAAAGTAAAAAAAAGAGTCTGAAGATCAATAAGTAATTGTATCTATACTAGAAGTTAGATTTCTAAGAAAAGTGAAAAAGAAAAGTAAGAAAAAGAGTCTGAAGATCAATAAGTAATTGTATCAAATACTAGAAGTTAGATTTCTAAGAAAAGTGAGGAAGAAAAGTAAGAAAAAGAGTCTGAAGATCAATAAGTAATTGTATCTATACTAGAAGTTAGATTTCTAGGAAAAGTGAGGAAGAAAAGTAAGAAAAAGAGTCTGAAGATCAATAAGTAATTGTATCTATACTAGAAGTTAGATTTCTAAGAAAAGTGAAAAAGAAAAGTAAGAAAAAGAGTCTGAAGATCAATAAGTAATTGTATCAAATACTAGAAGTTAGATTTCTAAGAAAAGTGAGGAAGAAAAGTAAGAAAAAGAGTCTGAAGATCAATAAGTAATTGTATCTATACTAGAAGTTAGATTTCTAAGAAAAGTGAGGAAGAAAAGTAAGAAAAAGAGTCTGAAGATCAATAAGTAATTGTATCTATACTAGAAGTTAGATTTCTAAGAAAAGTGAGGAAGAAAAGTAAGAAAAAGAGTCTGAAGATCAATAAGTAATTGTATCAAATACTAGAAGTTAGATTTCTAAGAAAAGTGAAAAAGAAAAGTAAGAAAAAGAGTCTGAAGATCAATAAGTAATTGTATCTATACTAGAAGTTAGATTTCTAAGAAAAGTGAGGAAGAAAAGTAAGAAAAAGAGTCTGAAGATCAATAAGTAATTGTATCAAATACTAGAAGTTAGATTCCTAAGAAAAGTGAGGAAGAAAAGTAAGAAAAAGAGTCTGAAGATCAATAAGTAATTGTATCAAATACTAGAAGTTAGATTTCTAAGAAAAGTGAGGAAGAAAAGTAAGAAAAAGAGTCTGAAGATCAATAAGTAATTGTATCTATACTAGAAGTTAGATTTCTAGGAAAAGTGAGGAAGAAAAGTAAGAAAAAGAGTCTGAAGATCAATAAGTAATTGTATCTATACTAGAAGTTAGATTTCTAAGAAAAGTGAAAAAGAAAAGTAAGAAAAAGAGTCTGAAGATCAATAAGTAATTGTATCTATACTAGAAGTTAGATTTCTAAGAAAAGTGAGGAAGAAAAGTAAGAAAAAGAGTCTGAAGATCAATAAGTAATTGTATCAAATACTAGAAGTTAGATTTCTAAGAAAAGTGAAAAAGAAAAGTAAGAAAAAGAGTCTGAAGATCAATAAGTAATTGTATCAAATACTAGAAGTTAGATTTCTAAGAAAAGTGAGGAAGAAAAGTAAGAAAAAGAGTCTGAAGATCAATAAGTAATTGTATCAAATACTAGAAGTTAGATTTCTAAGAAAAGTGAGGAAGAAAAGTAAGAAAAAGAGTCTGAAGATCAATAAGTAATTGTATCAAATACTAGAAGTTAGATTTCTAAGAAAAGTGAAAAAGAAAAGTAAGAAAAAGAGTCTGAAGATCAATAAGTAATTGTATCAAATACTAGAAGTTAGATTCCTAGGAAAAGTGAGGAAGAAAAGTAAGAAAAAGAGTCTGAAGATCAATAAGTAATTGTATCTATACTAGAAGTTAGATTTCTAAGAAAAGTGAGGAAGAAAAGTAAGAAAAAGAGTCTGAAGATCAATAAGTAATTGTATCAAATACTAGAAGTTAGATTCCTAAGAAAAGTGAAAAAGAAAAGTAAGAAAAAGAGTCTGAAGATCAATAAGTAATTGTATCAAATACTAGAAGTTAGATTCCTAAGAAAAGTGAAAAAGAAAAGTAAGAAAAAGAGTCTGAAGATCAATAAGTAATTGTATCAAATACTAGAAGTTAGATTTCTAGGAAAAGTGAGGAAGAAAAGTAAGAAAAAGAGTCTGAAGATCAATAAGTAATTGTATCAAAACTAGAAGTTAGATTTCTAAGAAAAGTGAGGAAGAAAAGTAAGAAAAAGAGTCTGAAGATCAATAAGTAATTGTATCAAATACTAGAAGTTAGATTTCTAAGAAAAGTGAGGAAGAAAAGTAAGAAAAAGAGTCTGAAGATCAATAAGTAATTGTATCAAATACTAGAAGTTAGATTTCTAAGAAAAGTGAGGAAGAAAAGTAAGAAAAAGAGTCTGAAGATCAATAAGTAATTGTATCAAATACTAGAAGTTAGATTTCTAAGAAAAGTGAAAAAGAAAAGTAAGAAAAAGAGTCTGAAGATCAATAAGTAATTGTATCAAATACTAGAAGTTAGATTTCTAAGAAAAGTGAAAAAGAAAAGTAAGAAAAAGAGTCTGAAGATCAATAAGTAATTGTATCAAATACTAGAAGTTAGATTTCTAAGAAAAGTGAAAAAGAAAAGTAAGAAAAAGAGTCTGAAGATCAATAAGTAATTGTATCTATACTAGAAGTTAGATTTCTAAGAAAAGTGAGGAAGAAAAGTAAGAAAAAGAGTCTGAAGATCAATAAGTAATTGTATCAAATACTAGAAGTTAGATTTCTAAGAAAAGTGAGGAAGAAAAGTAAGAAAAAGAGTCTGAAGATCAATAAGTAATTGTATCTATACTAGAAGTTAGATTTCTAAGAAAAGTGAAAAAGAAAAGTAAGAAAAAGAGTCTGAAGATCAATAAGTAATTGTATCAAATACTAGAAGTTAGATTTCTAAGAAAAGTGAGGAAGAAAAGTAAGAAAAAGAGTCTGAAGATCAATAAGTAATTGTATCAAATACTAGAAGTTAGATTTCTAAGAAAAGTGAAAAAGCAAAGTAAAAAAAAGAGTCTGAAGATCAATAAGTAATTGTATCAAATACTAGAAGTTAGATTTCTAAGAAAAGTGAGGAAGAAAAGTAAGAAAAAGAGTCTGAAGATCAATAAGTAATTGTATCAAATACTAGAAGTTAGATTTCTAAGAAAAGTGAAAAAGCAAAGTAAGAAAAAGAGTCTGAAGATCAATAAGTAATTGTATCTATACTAGAAGTTAGATTTCTAAGAAAAGTGAGGAAGAAAAGTAAGAAAAAGAGTCTGAAGATCAATAAGTAATTGTATCAAATACTAGAAGTTAGATTTCTAAGAAAAGTGAAAAAGAAAAGTAAGAAAAAGAGTCTGAAGATCAATAAGTAATTGTATCAAATACTAGAAGTTAGATTTCTAAGAAAAGTGAGGAAGAAAAGTAAGAAAAAGAGTCTGAAAATCAATAAGTAATTGTATCAAATACTAGAAGTTAGATTTCTAAGAAAAGTGAGGAAGAAAAGTAAGAAAAAGAGTCTGAAGATCAATAAGTAATTGTATCAAATACTAGAAGTTAGATTTCTAAGAAAAGTGAAAAAGAAAAGTAAGAAAAAGAGTCTGAAGATCAATAAGTAATTGTATCAAATACTAGAAGTTAGATTCCTAGGAAAAGTGAGGAAGAAAAGTAAGAAAAAGAGTCTGAAGATCAATAAGTAATTGTATCTATACTAGAAGTTAGATTTCTAAGAAAAGTGAAAAAGAAAAGTAAGAAAAAGAGTCTGAAGATCAATAAGTAATTGTATCTATACTAGAAGTTAGATTTCTAAGAAAAGTGAGGAAGAAAAGTAAGAAAAAGAGTCTGAAGATCAATAAGTAATTGTATCAAATACTAGAAGTTAGATTTCTAAGAAAAGTGAAAAAGAAAAGTAAGAAAAAGAGTCTGAAGATCAATAAGTAATTGTATCTATACTAGAAGTTAGATTTCTAAGAAAAGTGAGGAAGCAAAGTAAGAAAAAGAGTCTGAAGATCAATAAGTAATTGTATCAAATACTAGAAGTTAGATTCCTAAGAAAAGTGAAAAAGAAAAGTAAGAAAAAGAGTCTGAAGATCAATAAGTAATTGTATCTATACTAGAAGTTAGATTTCTAAGAAAAGTGAAAAAGAAAAGTAAGAAAAAGAGTCTGAAGATCAATAAGTAATTGTATCAAATACTAGAAGTTAGATTTCTAAGAAAAGTGAAAAAGAAAAGTAAGAAAAAGAGTCTGAAGATCAATAAGTAATTGTATCAAATACTAGAAGTTAGATTTCTAAGAAAAGTGAAAAAGAAAAGTAAAAAAAAGAGTCTGAAGATCAATAAGTAATTGTATCAAATACTAGAAGTTAGATTTCTAAGAAAAGTGAAAAAGAAAAGTAAAAAAAAGAGTCTGAAGATCAATAAGTAATTGTATCAAATACTAGAAGTTAGATTTCTAAGAAAAGTGAGGAAGAAAAGTAAGAAAAAGAGTCTGAAGATCAATAAGTAATTGTATCTATACTAGAAGTTAGATTTCTAAGAAAAGTGAAAAAGAAAAGTAAGAAAAAGAGTCTGAAGATCAATAAGTAATTGTATCTATACTAGAAGTTAGATTTCTAAGAAAAGTGAGGAAGAAAAGTAAGAAAAAGAGTCTGAAGATCAATAAGTAATTGTATCAAATACTAGAAGTTAGATTTCTAAGAAAAGTGAGGAAGAAAAGTAAGAAAAAGAGTCTGAAGATCAATAAGTAATTGTATCAAATACTAGAAGTTAGATTTCTAAGAAAAGTGAGGAAGAAAAGTAAGAAAAAGAGTCTGAAAATCAATAAGTAATTGTATCAAATACTAGAAGTTAGATTTCTAAGAAAAGTGAGGAAGAAAAGTAAGAAAAAGAGTCTGAAGATCAATAAGTAATTGTATCAAATACTAGAAGTTAGATTTCTAAGAAAAGTGAAAAAGAAAAGTAAGAAAAAGAGTCTGAAGATCAATAAGTAATTGTATCAAATACTAGAAGTTAGATTCCTAGGAAAAGTGAGGAAGAAAAGTAAGAAAAAGAGTCTGAAGATCAATAAGTAATTGTATCTATACTAGAAGTTAGATTTCTAAGAAAAGTGAAAAAGAAAAGTAAGAAAAAGAGTCTGAAGATCAATAAGTAATTGTATCTATACTAGAAGTTAGATTTCTAAGAAAAGTGAAAAAGAAAAGTAAGAAAAAGAGTCTGAAGATCAATAAGTAATTGTATCAAATACTAGAAGTTAGATTTCTAAGAAAAGTGAAAAAGAAAAGTAAGAAAAAGAGTCTGAAGATCAATAAGTAATTGTATCAAATACTAGAAGTTAGATTTCTAGGAAAAGTGAGGAAGAAAAGTAAGAAAAAGAGTCTGAAGATCAATAAGTAATTGTATCTATACTAGAAGTTAGATTTCTAAGAAAAGTGAAAAAGAAAAGTAAGAAAAAGAGTCTGAAGATCAATAAGTAATTGTATCAAATACTAGAAGTTAGATTTCTAAGAAAAGTGAAAAAGAAAAGTAAGAAAAAGAGTCTGAAGATCAATAAGTAATTGTATCAAATACTAGAAGTTAGATTTCTAAGAAAAGTGAAAAAGAAAAGTAAGAAAAAGAGTCTGAAGATCAATAAGTAATTGTATCAAATACTAGAAGTTAGATTTCTAAGAAAAGTGAGGAAGAAAAGTAAGAAAAAGAGTCTGAAGATCAATAAGTAATTGTATCAAATACTAGAAGTTAGATTTCTAAGAAAAGTGAGGAAGAAAAGTAAGAAAAAGAGTCTGAAGATCAATAAGTAATTGTATCTATACTAGAAGTTAGATTTCTAAGAAAAGTGAGGAAGAAAAGTAAGAAAAAGAGTCTGAAGATCAATAAGTAATTGTATCAAATACTAGAAGTTAGATTTCTAAGAAAAGTGAGGAAGAAAAGTAAGAAAAAGAGTCTGAAGATCAATAAGTAATTGTATCAAATACTAGAAGTTAGATTTCTAAGAAAAGTGAGGAAGAAAAGTAAGAAAAAGAGTCTGAAAATCAATAAGTAATTGTATCAAATACTAGAAGTTAGATTTCTAAGAAAAGTGAGGAAGAAAAGTAAGAAAAAGAGTCTGAAGATCAATAAGTAATTGTATCAAATACTAGAAGTTAGATTTCTAAGAAAAGTGAAAAAGAAAAGTAAGAAAAAGAGTCTGAAGATCAATAAGTAATTGTATCAAATACTAGAAGTTAGATTTCTAAGAAAAGTGAGGAAGAAAAGTAAGAAAAAGAGTCTGAAGATCAATAAGTAATTGTATCTATACTAGAAGTTAGATTTCTAAGAAAAGTGAGGAAGAAAAGTAAGAAAAAGAGTCTGAAGATCAATAAGTAATTGTATCAAATACTAGAAGTTAGATTTCTAAGAAAAGTGAGGAAGAAAAGTAAGAAAAAGAGTCTGAAGATCAATAAGTAATTGTATCTATACTAGAAGTTAGATTTCTAAGAAAAGTGAGGAAGAAAAGTAAGAAAAAGAGTCTGAAGATCAATAAGTAATTGTATCAAATACTAGAAGTTAGATTTCTAAGAAAAGTGAGGAAGAAAAGTAAGAAAAAGAGTCTGAAGATCAATAAGTAATTGTATCAAATACTAGAAGTTAGATTTCTAAGAAAAGTGAGGAAGAAAAGTAAGAAAAAGAGTCTGAAGATCAATAAGTAATTGTATCAAATACTAGAAGTTAGATTTCTAAGAAAAGTGAAAAAGAAAAGTAAGAAAAAGAGTCTGAAGATCAATAAGTAATTGTATCAAATACTAGAAGTTAGATTTCTAAGAAAAGTGAAAAAGAAAAGTAAGAAAAAGAGTCTGAAGATCAATAAGTAATTGTATCAAATACTAGAAGTTAGATTTCTAAGAAAAGTGAAAAAGAAAAGTAAGAAAAAGAGTCTGAAGATCAATAAGTAATTGTATCAAATACTAGAAGTTAGATTTCTAAGAAAAGTGAGGAAGAAAAGTAAGAAAAAGAGTCTGAAAATCAATAAGTAATTGTATCAAATACTAGAAGTTAGATTTCTAAGAAAAGTGAGGAAGAAAAGTAAGAAAAAGAGTCTGAAGATCAATAAGTAATTGTATCAAATACTAGAAGTTAGATTTCTAAGAAAAGTGAAAAAGAAAAGTAAGAAAAAGAGTCTGAAGATCAATAAGTAATTGTATCAAATACTAGAAGTTAGATTCCTAAGAAAAGTGAAAAAGAAAAGTAAGAAAAAGAGTCTGAAGATCAATAAGTAATTGTATCAAATACTAGAAGTTAGATTCCTAAGAAAAGTGAAAAAGAAAAGTAAGAAAAAGAGTCTGAAGATCAATAAGTAATTGTATCAAATACTAGAAGTTAGATTTCTAGGAAAAGTGAGGAAGAAAAGTAAGAAAAAGAGTCTGAAGATCAATAAGTAATTGTATCAAAACTAGAAGTTAGATTTCTAAGAAAAGTGAGGAAGAAAAGTAAGAAAAAGAGTCTGAAGATCAATAAGTAATTGTATCAAATACTAGAAGTTAGATTTCTAAGAAAAGTGAGGAAGAAAAGTAAGAAAAAGAGTCTGAAGATCAATAAGTAATTGTATCAAATACTAGAAGTTAGATTTCTAAGAAAAGTGAGGAAGAAAAGTAAGAAAAAGAGTCTGAAGATCAATAAGTAATTGTATCAAATACTAGAAGTTAGATTTCTAAGAAAAGTGAAAAAGAAAAGTAAGAAAAAGAGTCTGAAGATCAATAAGTAATTGTATCAAATACTAGAAGTTAGATTTCTAAGAAAAGTGAAAAAGAAAAGTAAGAAAAAGAGTCTGAAGATCAATAAGTAATTGTATCAAATACTAGAAGTTAGATTTCTAAGAAAAGTGAAAAAGAAAAGTAAGAAAAAGAGTCTGAAGATCAATAAGTAATTGTATCTATACTAGAAGTTAGATTTCTAAGAAAAGTGAGGAAGAAAAGTAAGAAAAAGAGTCTGAAGATCAATAAGTAATTGTATCAAATACTAGAAGTTAGATTTCTAAGAAAAGTGAGGAAGAAAAGTAAGAAAAAGAGTCTGAAGATCAATAAGTAATTGTATCTATACTAGAAGTTAGATTTCTAAGAAAAGTGAAAAAGAAAAGTAAGAAAAAGAGTCTGAAGATCAATAAGTAATTGTATCAAATACTAGAAGTTAGATTTCTAAGAAAAGTGAGGAAGAAAAGTAAGAAAAAGAGTCTGAAGATCAATAAGTAATTGTATCAAATACTAGAAGTTAGATTTCTAAGAAAAGTGAAAAAGCAAAGTAAAAAAAAGAGTCTGAAGATCAATAAGTAATTGTATCAAATACTAGAAGTTAGATTTCTAAGAAAAGTGAGGAAGAAAAGTAAGAAAAAGAGTCTGAAGATCAATAAGTAATTGTATCAAATACTAGAAGTTAGATTTCTAAGAAAAGTGAAAAAGCAAAGTAAGAAAAAGAGTCTGAAGATCAATAAGTAATTGTATCTATACTAGAAGTTAGATTTCTAAGAAAAGTGAGGAAGAAAAGTAAGAAAAAGAGTCTGAAGATCAATAAGTAATTGTATCAAATACTAGAAGTTAGATTTCTAAGAAAAGTGAAAAAGAAAAGTAAGAAAAAGAGTCTGAAGATCAATAAGTAATTGTATCAAATACTAGAAGTTAGATTTCTAAGAAAAGTGAGGAAGAAAAGTAAGAAAAAGAGTCTGAAAATCAATAAGTAATTGTATCAAATACTAGAAGTTAGATTTCTAAGAAAAGTGAGGAAGAAAAGTAAGAAAAAGAGTCTGAAGATCAATAAGTAATTGTATCAAATACTAGAAGTTAGATTTCTAAGAAAAGTGAAAAAGAAAAGTAAGAAAAAGAGTCTGAAGATCAATAAGTAATTGTATCAAATACTAGAAGTTAGATTCCTAGGAAAAGTGAGGAAGAAAAGTAAGAAAAAGAGTCTGAAGATCAATAAGTAATTGTATCTATACTAGAAGTTAGATTTCTAAGAAAAGTGAGGAAGAAAAGTAAGAAAAAGAGTCTGAAGATCAATAAGTAATTGTATCAAATACTAGAAGTTAGATTTCTAAGAAAAGTGAGGAAGAAAAGTAAGAAAAAGAGTCTGAAGATCAATAAGTAATTGTATCTATACTAGAAGTTAGATTTCTAAGAAAAGTGAAAAAGAAAAGTAAGAAAAAGAGTCTGAAGATCAATAAGTAATTGTATCAAATACTAGAAGTTAGATTTCTAAGAAAAGTGAGGAAGAAAAGTAAGAAAAAGAGTCTGAAGATCAATAAGTAATTGTATCAAATACTAGAAGTTAGATTCCTAAGAAAAGTGAAAAAGAAAAGTAAGAAAAAGAGTCTGAAGATCAATAAGTAATTGTATCTATACTAGAAGTTAGATTTCTAAGAAAAGTGAAAAAGAAAAGTAAGAAAAAGAGTCTGAAGATCAATAAGTAATTGTATCAAATACTAGAAGTTAGATTTCTAAGAAAAGTGAAAAAGAAAAGTAAGAAAAAGAGTCTGAAGATCAATAAGTAATTGTATCAAATACTAGAAGTTAGATTTCTAAGAAAAGTGAAAAAGAAAAGTAAAAAAAAGAGTCTGAAGATCAATAAGTAATTGTATCAAATACTAGAAGTTAGATTTCTAAGAAAAGTGAAAAAGAAAAGTAAAAAAAAGAGTCTGAAGATCAATAAGTAATTGTATCAAATACTAGAAGTTAGATTTCTAAGAAAAGTGAGGAAGAAAAGTAAGAAAAAGAGTCTGAAGATCAATAAGTAATTGTATCTATACTAGAAGTTAGATTTCTAAGAAAAGTGAAAAAGAAAAGTAAGAAAAAGAGTCTGAAGATCAATAAGTAATTGTATCTATACTAGAAGTTAGATTTCTAAGAAAAGTGAGGAAGAAAAGTAAGAAAAAGAGTCTGAAGATCAATAAGTAATTGTATCAAATACTAGAAGTTAGATTTCTAAGAAAAGTGAGGAAGAAAAGTAAGAAAAAGAGTCTGAAGATCAATAAGTAATTGTATCAAATACTAGAAGTTAGATTTCTAAGAAAAGTGAGGAAGAAAAGTAAGAAAAAGAGTCTGAAAATCAATAAGTAATTGTATCAAATACTAGAAGTTAGATTTCTAAGAAAAGTGAGGAAGAAAAGTAAGAAAAAGAGTCTGAAGATCAATAAGTAATTGTATCAAATACTAGAAGTTAGATTTCTAAGAAAAGTGAAAAAGAAAAGTAAGAAAAAGAGTCTGAAGATCAATAAGTAATTGTATCAAATACTAGAAGTTAGATTCCTAGGAAAAGTGAGGAAGAAAAGTAAGAAAAAGAGTCTGAAGATCAATAAGTAATTGTATCTATACTAGAAGTTAGATTTCTAAGAAAAGTGAAAAAGAAAAGTAAGAAAAAGAGTCTGAAGATCAATAAGTAATTGTATCAAATACTAGAAGTTAGATTTCTAAGAAAAGTGAAAAAGAAAAGTAAGAAAAAGAGTCTGAAGATCAATAAGTAATTGTATCTATACTAGAAGTTAGATTTCTAAGAAAAGTGAGGAAGCAAAGTAAGAAAAAGAGTCTGAAGATCAATAAGTAATTGTATCAAATACTAGAAGTTAGATTCCTAAGAAAAGTGAAAAAGAAAAGTAAGAAAAAGAGTCTGAAGATCAATAAGTAATTGTATCTATACTAGAAGTTAGATTTCTAAGAAAAGTGAAAAAGAAAAGTAAGAAAAAGAGTCTGAAGATCAATAAGTAATTGTATCAAATACTAGAAGTTAGATTTCTAAGAAAAGTGAAAAAGAAAAGTAAGAAAAAGAGTCTGAAGATCAATAAGTAATTGTATCAAATACTAGAAGTTAGATTTCTAAGAAAAGTGAAAAAGAAAAGTAAGAAAAAGAGTCTGAAGATCAATAAGTAATTGTATCAAATACTAGAAGTTAGATTTCTAAGAAAAGTGAGGAAGAAAAGTAAGAAAAAGAGTCTGAAGATCAATAAGTAATTGTATCAAATACTAGAAGTTAGATTTCTAAGAAAAGTGAGGAAGAAAAGTAAGAAAAAGAGTCTGAAGATCAATAAGTAATTGTATCTATACTAGAAGTTAGATTTCTAAGAAAAGTGAGGAAGAAAAGTAAGAAAAAGAGTCTGAAGATCAATAAGTAATTGTATCAAATACTAGAAGTTAGATTTCTAAGAAAAGTGAAAAAGAAAAGTAAGAAAAAGAGTCTGAAGATCAATAAGTAATTGTATCAAATACTAGAAGTTAGATTTCTAAGAAAAGTGAGGAAGAAAAGTAAGAAAAAGAGTCTGAAAATCAATAAGTAATTGTATCAAATACTAGAAGTTAGATTTCTAAGAAAAG
>CAMPDV010006497.1:0-18155 GCA_946699065.1 Loxodes magnus
AGAATTTCAGTTTTAAGTATTATGCTTTGAGAAGTAATAAGTATTTAGAAAAGATAAGAAGTAAAGTAAGAAAAGAAGATAGAATTTCAGTTTTAAGAATTATGGTTTGAGAAGTAATAAGTATTTTGAAAAGTGAAGAAGTAAAGTAAGAAAAGAAGATAGAATTTCAGTTTTAAGTATTATGCTTTGAGAAGTAATGAGTAATTTGAAAAGTGAAGAAGTAAAGTAAGAAAAGAAGATAGAATTTCAGTTTTAAGTATTATGCTTTGAGAAGTAATGAGTAATTTGAAAAGTGAAGAAGTAAAGTAAGAAAAGAAGATAGAATTTCAGTTTTAAGTATAATATTTGAGAAGTAATAAGTATTTTGAAAAGTGAAGAAGTAAAGTAAGAAAAGAAGATAGAATTTCAGTTTTAAGTATTATGCTTTGAGAAGTAATAAGTATTTAGAAAAGATAAGAAGTAAAGTAAGAAAAGAAGATAGAATTTCAGTTTTAAGTATTATGCTTTGAGAAGTAATAAGTATTTTGAAAAGTGAAGAAGTAAAGTAGGAAAAGAAGATAGAATTTCAGTTTTAAGTATTATGCTTTGAGAAGTAATAAGTATTTTGAAAAGTGAAGAAGTAAAGTAGGAAAAGAAGATAGAATTTCAGTTTTAAGTATTATGCTTTGAGAAGTAATAAGTATTTTGAAAAGATAAGAAGTAAAGTAAGAAAAGAAGATAGAATTTCAGTTTTAAGTATTATGCTTTGAGAAGTAATGAGTAATTTGAAAAGTGAAGAAGTAAAGTAAGAAAAGAAGATAGAATTTCAGTTTTAAGTATTATGCTTTGAGAAGTAATAAGTATTTTGAAAAGTGAAGAAGTAAAGTAAGAAAAGAAGATAGAATTTCAGTTTTAAGTATTATGCTTCGAGATAAAATAAGTATTTTGAAAAGTGAAGAAGTAAAGTAAGAAAAGAAGATAGAATTTAAGTTTTAAGTATTATGCTTTGAGAAGTAATAAGTATTTTGAAAAGATAAGAAGTAAAGTAAGAAAAGAAGATAGAATTTCAGTTTTAAGTATTATGCTTTGAGAAGTAATAAGTATTTTGAAAAGATAAGAAGTAAAGTAGGAAAAGAAGATAGAATTTCAGTTTTAAGTATAATATTTGAGAAGTAATAAGTATTTTGAAAAGTGAAGAAGTAAAGTAAGAAAAGAAGATAGAATTTCAGTTTTAAGTATTATGCTTTGAGAAGTAATAAGTATTTTGAAAAGATAAGAAGTAAAGTAAGAAAAGAAGATAGAATTTCAGTTTTAAGTATTATGCTTTGAGAAGTAATAAGTATTTTGAAAAGATAAGAAGTAAAGTAGGAAAAGAAGATAGAATTTCAGTTTTAAGTATAATGCTTTGAGAAGTAATAAGTATTTGGAAAAGTGAAGAAGTAAAGTAAGAAAAGAAGATAGAGTTTCAGTTTTAAGAATTATGCTTTGAGAAGTAATAAGTATTTTGAAAAGTGAATAAGTAAAGTAAGAAAAGAAGATAGAGTTTCAGTTTTAAGAATTATGCTTTGAGAAGTAATAAGTATTTTGAAAAGATAAGAAGTAAAGTAAGAAAAGAAGATAGAATTTCAGTTTTAAGTATTATGCTTTGAGATAAAATAAGTATTTTGAAAAGTGAAGAAGTAAAGTAAGAAAAGAAGATAGAGTTTCAGTTTTAAGTATTATGCTTTGAGATAAAATAAGTATTTAGAAAAGATAAGAAGTAAAGTAAGAAAAGAAGATAGAATTTCAGTTTTAAGTATAATATTTGAGAAGTAATAAGTATTTTGAAAAGTGAAGAAGTAAAGTAAGAAAAAAAGATAGAATTTCAGTTTTAAGTATTATGCTTTGAGAAGTAAAGAGTAATTTGAAAAGATAAGAAGTAAAGTAAGAAAAAAAGATAGAATTTCAGTTTTAAGTATTATGCTTTGAGAAGAAAGTTAGTATTTTGAAAAGATAAGAAGTAAAGTAAGAAAAGAAGATAGAATTTCAGTTTTAAGAATTATGGTTTGAGAAGTAATAAGTATTTTGAAAAGATAAGAAGTAAAGTAAGAAAAGAAGATAGAGTTTCAGTTTTAAGAATTATGCTTTGAGAAGTAATAAGTATTTTGAAAAGTGAATAAGTAAAGTAAGAAAAGAAGATAGAGTTTCAGTTTTAAGTATTATGCTTTGAGATAAAATAAGTATTTTGAAAAGATAAGAAGTAAAGTAAGAAAAGAAGATAGAATTTCAGTTTTAAGTATTATGCTTTGAGAAGTAATGAGTAATTTGAAAAGTGAAGAAGTAAAGTAAGAAAAGAAGATAGAATTTCAGTTTTAAGTATTATGCTTTGAGAAGTAATGAGTAATTTGAAAAGTGAAGAAGTAAAGTAAGAAAAGAAGATAGAATTTCAGTTTTAAGTATTATGCTTTGAGAAGTATTAAGTATTTTGAAAAGTGAAGAAGTAAAGTAAGAAAAGAAGATAGAATTTCAGTTTTAAGTATTATGCTTTGAGAAGTAATAAGTATTTAGAAAAGATAAGAAGTAAAGTAAGAAAAGAAGATAGAATTTCAGTTTTAAGTATAATATTTGAGAAGTAATAAGTATTTTGAAAAGTGAAGAAGTAAAGTAAGAAAAAAAGATAGAATTTCAGTTTTAAGTATAATATTTGAGAAGTAATAAGTATTTTGAAAAGTGAAGAAGTAAAGTAAGAAAAGAAGATAGAATTTCAGTTTTAAGAATTATGCTTTGAGAAGTAATAAGTATTTTGAAAAGTGAATAAGTAAAGTAAGAAAAGAAGATAGAGTTTCAGTTTTAAGTATTATGCTTTGAGATAAAATAAGTATTTTGAAAAGATAAGAAGTAAAGTAAGAAAAGAAGATAGAATTTCAGTTTTAAGTATTATGCTTTGAGAAGTAAAGAGTAATTTGAAAAGATAAGAAGTAAAGTAAGAAAAGAAGATAGAATTTCAGTTTTAAGTATTATGCTTTGAGAAGTAATGAGTAATTTGAAAAGTGAAGAAGTAAAGTAAGAAAAGAAGATAGAATTTCAGTTTTAAGTATTATGCTTTGAGAAGTAATAAGTATTTTGAAAAGATAAGAAGTAAAGTAGGAAAAGAAGATAGAATTTCAGTTTTAAGTATTATGCTTTGAGAAGTAATAAGTATTTAGAAAAGATAAGAAGTAAAGTAAGAAAAGAAGATAGAATTTCAGTTTTAAGAATTATGGTTTGAGAAGTAATAAGTATTTTGAAAAGTGAATAAGTAAAGTAAGAAAAGAAGATAGAGTTTCAGTTTTAAGTATTATGCTTTGAGATAAAATAAGTATTTTGAAAAGATAAGAAGTAAAGTAAGAAAAGAAGATAGAATTTCAGTTTTAAGTATTATGCTTTGAGAAGTAATAAGTATTTTGAAAAGTGAAGAAGTAAAGTAGGAAAAGAAGATAGAATTTCAGTTTTAAGAATTATGGTTTGAGAAGTAATAAGTATTTTGAAAAGATAAGAAGTAAAGTAAGAAAAGAAGATAGAGTTTCAGTTTTAAGTATTATGCTTTGAGAAGTAATAAGTATTTTGAAAAGTGAATAAGTAAAGTAAGAAAAGAAGATAGAGTTTCAGTTTTAAGTATTATGCTTTGAGATAAAATAAGTATTTTGAAAAGATAAGAAGTAAAGTAAGAAAAGAAGATAGAATTTAAGTTTTAAGTATTATGCTTTGAGAAGTAAAGAGTAATTTGAAAAGATAAGAAGTAAAGTAAGAAAAGAAGATAGAATTTCAGTTTTAAGTATTATGCTTTGAGAAGTAATGAGTAATTTGAAAAGTGAAGAAGTAAAGTAAGAAAAGAAGATAGAATTTCAGTTTTAAGTATCATGGTTTGAGATAAAATAAGTATTTTGAAAAGATAAGAAGTAAAGTAAGAAAAGAAGATAGAATTTCAGTTTTAAGTATTATGGTTTGAGATAAAATAAGTATTTTGAAAAGATAAGAAGTAAAGTAAGAAAAAAAGATAGAATTTCAGTTTTAAGTATAATATTTGAGAAGTAATAAGTATTTTAAAAGATAAGAAGTAAAGTAAGAATAGAAGATAGAATTTCAGTTTTAAGTATTATGCTTTGAGAAGTAATGAGTAATTTGAAAAGTGAAGAAGTAAAGTAAGAAAAGAAGATAGAATTTCAGTTTTAAGTATTATGCTTTGAGAAGTAATGAGTAATTTGAAAAGTGAAGAAGTAAAGTAAGAAAAGAAGATAGAATTTCAGTTTTAAGTATTATGCTTTGAGAAGTATTAAGTATTTTGAAAAGTGAAGAAGTAAAGTAAGAAAAGAAGATAGAGTTTCAGTTTTAAGTATTATGCTTTGAGAAGTAATAAGTATTTTGAAAAGATAAGAAGTAAAGTAAGAAAAGAAGATAGAATTTCAGTTTTAAGTATTATGCTTTGAGAAGTAATAAGTATTTTGAAAAGTGAAGAAGTAAAGTAGGAAAAGAAGATAGAATTTCAGTTTTAAGTATTATGCTTTGAGAAGTAATAAGTATTTTGAAAAGATAAGAAGTAAAGTAAGAAAAGAAGATAGAGTTTCAGTTTTAAGAATTATGCTTTGAGAAGTAATAAGTATTTTGAAAAGTGAAGAAGTAAAGTAAGAAAAGAAGATAGAGTTTCAGTTTTAAGTATTATGCTTTGAGATAAAATAAGTATTTTGAAAAGATAAGAAGTAAAGTAAGAAAAGAAGATAGAATTTCAGTTTTAAGTATAATATTTGAGAAGTAATAAGTATTTTGAAAAGATAAGAAGTAAAGTAAGAAAAGAAGATAGAATTTCAGTTTTAAGTATTATGCTTTGAGAAGTAATAAGTATTTAGAAAAGATAAGAAGTAAAGTAAGAAAAGAAGATAGAATTTCAGTTTTAAGTATTATGCTTTGAGAAGTAATAAGTATTTTGAAAAGATAAGAAGTAAAGTAAGAAAAGAAGATAGAATTTCAGTTTTAAGTATTATGCTTTGAGAAGTAATAAGTATTTTGAAAAGTGAAGAAGTAAAGTAGGAAAAGAAGATAGAATTTCAGTTTTAAGAATTATGGTTTGAGAAGTAATAAGTATTTTGAAAAGATAAGAAGTAAAGTAAGAAAAGAAGATAGAGTTTCAGTTTTAAGAATTATGCTTTGAGAAGTAATAAGTATTTTGAAAAGTGAATAAGTAAAGTAAGAAAAGAAGATAGAGTTTCAGTTTTAAGTATTATGCTTTGAGATAAAATAAGTATTTTGAAAAGATAAGAAGTAAAGTAAGAAAAGAAGATAGAATTTCAGTTTTAAGTATAATATTTGAGAAGTAATAAGTATTTTGAAAAGATAAGAAGTAAAGTAAGAAAAGAAGATAGAATTTCAGTTTTAAGTATTATGCTTTGAGAAGTATTAAGTATTTTGAAAAGTGAAGAAGTAAAGTAAGAAAAGAAGATAGAATTTCAGTTTTAAGTATTATGCTTTGAGAAGTAAAGAGTAATTTGAAAAGATAAGAAGTAAAGTAAGAAAAGAAGATAGAATTTCAGTTTTAAGTATTATGCTTTGAGAAGTATTAAGTATTTTGAAAAGTGAAGAAGTAAAGTAAGAAAAGAAGATAGAATTTCAGTTTTAAGTATTATGCTTTGAGAAGTAATAAGTATTTATAAAAGTGAAGAAGTAAAGTAGGAAAAGAAGATAGAATTTCAGTTTTAAGTATTATGGTTTGAGAAGTAATAAGTATTTAGAAAAGATAAGAAGTAAAGTAGGAAAAGAAGATAGAATTTCAGTTTTAAGTATTATGCTTTGAGAAGTAATAAGTATTTTGAAAAGTGAAGAAGTAAAGTAGGAAAAGAAGATAGAATTTCAGTTTTAAGTATTATGCTTTGAGAAGTAATAAGTATTTAGAAAAGATAAGAAGTAAAGTAAGAAAAGAAGATAGAATTTCAGTTTTAAGTATTATGCTTTGAGAAGTAATAAGTATTTTGAAAAGATAAGAAGTAAAGTAGGAAAAGAAGATAGAATTTCAGTTTTAAGAATTATGGTTTGAGAAGTAATAAGTATTTTGAAAAGATAAGAAGTAAAGTAAGAAAAGAAGATAGAATTTCAGTTTTAAGTATTATGCTTTGAGAAGTAATGAGTAATTTGAAAAGATAAGAAGTAAAGTAAGAAAAGAAGATAGAATTTCAGTTTTAAGTATTATGCTTTGAGAAGTAATAAGTATTTTGAAAAGATAAGAAGTAAAGTAAGAAAAGAAGATAGAATTTCAGTTTTAAGTATTATGCTTTGAGAAGTAATAAGTATTTTGAAAAGATAAGAAGTAAAGTAAGAAAAGAAGATAGAATTTCAGTTTTAAGTATTATGCTTTGAGATAAAATAAGTATTTTGAAAAGATAAGAAGTAAAGTAAGAAAAGAAGATAGAATTTCAGTTTTAAGTATTATGCTTTGAGAAGTAAAGAGTAATTTGAAAAGATAAGAAGTAAAGTAAGAAAAGAAGATAGAATTTCAGTTTTAAGTATTATGCTTTGAGAAGTAATGAGTAATTTGAAAAGTGAAGAAGTAAAGTAAGAAAAGAAGATAGAATTTCAGTTTTAAGTATTATGCTTTGAGAAGTAATAAGTATTTTGAAAAGATAAGAAGTAAAGTAGGAAAAGAAGATAGAATTTCAGTTTTAAGTATTATGCTTTGAGAAGTAATAAGTATTTAGAAAAGATAAGAAGTAAAGTAAGAAAAGAAGATAGAATTTCAGTTTTAAGAATTATGGTTTGAGAAGTAATAAGTATTTTGAAAAGTGAAGAAGTAAAGTAAGAAAAGAAGATAGAATTTCAGTTTTAAGTATTATGCTTTGAGAAGTAATGAGTAATTTGAAAAGTGAAGAAGTAAAGTAAGAAAAGAAGATAGAATTTCAGTTTTAAGTATTATGCTTTGAGAAGTAATGAGTAATTTGAAAAGTGAAGAAGTAAAGTAAGAAAAGAAGATAGAATTTCAGTTTTAAGTATTATGCTTTGAGAAGTATTAAGTATTTTGAAAAGTGAAGAAGTAAAGTAAGAAAAGAAGATAGAATTTCAGTTTTAAGTATTATGCTTTGAGAAGTAATGAGTAATTTGAAAAGTGAAGAAGTAAAGTAAGAAAAGAAGATAGAATTTCAGTTTTAAGTATTATGCTTTGAGAAGTAATGAGTAATTTGAAAAGTGAAGAAGTAAAGTAGGAAAAGAAGATAGAATTTCAGTTTTAAGTATTATGCTTTGAGAAGTAATAAGTATTTAGAAAAGATAAGAAGTAAAGTAAGAAAAGAAGATAGAATTTCAGTTTTAAGAATTATGGTTTGAGAAGTAATAAGTATTTTGAAAAGATAAGAAGTAAAGTAAGAAAAGAAGATAGAATTTAAGTTTTAAGTATTATGCTTTGAGAAGTAAAGAGTAATTTGAAAAGATAAGAAGTAAAGTAAGAAAAGAAGATAGAATTTCAGTTTTAAGTATTATGCTTTGAGAAGTAATGAGTAATTTGAAAAGTGAAGAAGTAAAGTAAGAAAAGAAGATAGAATTTCAGTTTTAAGTATTATGCTTTGAGAAGTATTAAGTATTTTGAAAAGTGAAGAAGTAAAGTAAGAAAAGAAGATAGAATTTCAGTTTTAAGTATTATGCTTTGAGAAGTAATAAGTATTTAGAAAAGATAAGAAGTAAAGTAAGAAAAGAAGATAGAATTTCAGTTTTAAGTATTATGCTTTGAGAAGTAATAAGTATTTTGAAAAGATAAGAAGTAAAGTAGGAAAAGAAGATAGAATTTCAGTTTTAAGAATTATGGTTTGAGAAGTAATAAGTATTTTGAAAAGATAAGAAGTAAAGTAAGAAAAGAAGATAGAATTTCAGTTTTAAGTATTATGCTTTGAGAAGTAATAAGTATTTAGAAAAGATAAGAAGTAAAGTAAGAAAAGAAGATAGAATTTCAGTTTTAAGTATTATGCTTTGAGAAGTAATAAGTATTTTGAAAAGTGAAGAAGTAAAGTAGGAAAAGAAGATAGAATTTCAGTTTTAAGAATTATGGTTTGAGAAGTAATAAGTATTTTGAAAAGATAAGAAGTAAAGTAAGAAAAGAAGATAGAGTTTCAGTTTTAAGAATTATGCTTTGAGAAGTAATAAGTATTTTGAAAAGTGAAGAAGTAAAGTAAGAAAAGAAGATAGAGTTTCAGTTTTAAGTATTATGCTTTGAGAAGTAAAGAGTAATTTGAAAAGATAAGAAGTAAAGTAAGAAAAGAAGATAGAATTTCAGTTTTAAGTATTATGCTTTGAGAAGTAAAGAGTAATTTGAAAAGATAAGAAGTAAAGTAAGAAAAGAAGATAGAATTTCAGTTTTAAGAATTATGGTTTGAAAAATAAGTATTTATAAAAGTGAAGAAGTAAAGTAGGAAAAGAAGATAGAATTTCAGTTTTAAGTATAATATTTGAGAAGTAATAAGTATTTTGAAAAGATAAGAAGTAAAGTAAGAAAAGAAGATAGAATTTCAGTTTTAAGTATTATGCTTTGAGAAGTATTAAGTATTTTGAAAAGATAAGAAGTAAAGTAAGAAAAGAAGATAGAATTTCAGTTTTAAGTATTATGCTTTGAGAAGTAAAGAGTAATTTGAAAAGATAAGAAGTAAAGTAAGAAAAGAAGATAGAATTTCAGTTTTAAGAATTATGGTTTGAAAAATAAGTATTTATAAAAGTGAAGAAGTAAAGTAAGAAAAGAAGATAGAATTTCAGTTTTAAGTATAATATTTGAGAAGTAATAAGTATTTTGAAAAGATAAGAAGTAAAGTAAGAAAAGAAGATAGAATTTCAGTTTTAAGTATTATGCTTTGAGAAGTATTAAGTATTTTGAAAAGTGAAGAAGTAAAGTAAGAAAAGAAGATAGAATTTCAGTTTTAAGTATTATGCTTTGAGAAGTAAAGAGTAATTTGAAAAGATAAGAAGTAAAGTAAGAAAAGAAGATAGAATTTCAGTTTTAAGTATTATGCTTTGAGAAGTAATAAGTATTTTGAAAAGATAAGAAGTAAAGTAAGAAAAGAAGATAGAATTTCAGTTTTAAGTATTATGCTTTGAGAAGTAATAAGTATTTTGAAAAGTGAAGAAGTAAAGTAGGAAAAGAAGATAGAATTTCAGTTTTAAGAATTATGGTTTGAGAAGTAATAAGTATTTTGAAAAGATAAGAAGTAAAGTAAGAAAAGAAGATAGAGTTTCAGTTTTAAGAATTATGCTTTGAGAAGTAATAAGTATTTTGAAAAGTGAATAAGTAAAGTAAGAAAAGAAGATAGAGTTTCAGTTTTAAGTATTATGCTTTGAGATAAAATAAGTATTTTGAAAAGTGAAGAAGTAAAGTAGGAAAAGAAGATAGAATTTCAGTTTTAAGTATAATATTTGAGAAGTAATAAGTATTTAGAAAAGATAAGAAGTAAAGTAAGAAAAGAAGATAGAATTTCAGTTTTAAGTATTATGCTTTGAGAAGTAATAAGTATTTTGAAAAGATAAGAAGTAAAGTAGGAAAAGAAGATAGAATTTCAGTTTTAAGTATTATGCTTTGAGAAGTAAAGAGTAATTTGAAAAGATAAGAAGTAAAGTAAGAAAAGAAGATAGAATTTCAGTTTTAAGTATTATGCTTTGAGAAGTATTAAGTATTTTGAAAAGTGAAGAAGTAAAGTAAGAAAAGAAGATAGAATTTCAGTTTTAAGAATTATGGTTTGAGAAGTAATAAGTATTTAGAAAAGATAAGAAGTAAAGTAGGAAAAGAAGATAGAATTTCAGTTTTAAGTATTATGCTTTGAGAAGTAATAAGTATTTTGAAAAGTGAAGAAGTAAAGTAGGAAAAGAAGATAGAATTTCAGTTTTAAGTATTATGCTTTGAGAAGTAATAAGTATTTAGAAAAGATAAGAAGTAAAGTAAGAAAAGAAGATAGAATTTCAGTTTTAAGTATTATGCTTTGAGAAGTAATAAGTATTTTGAAAAGATAAGAAGTAAAGTAGGAAAAGAAGATAGAATTTCAGTTTTAAGAATTATGGTTTGAGAAGTAATAAGTATTTTGAAAAGATAAGAAGTAAAGTAAGAAAAGAAGATAGAATTTCAGTTTTAAGTATTATGCTTTGAGAAGTAATGAGTAATTTGAAAAGATAAGAAGTAAAGTAAGAAAAGAAGATAGAATTTCAGTTTTAAGTATTATGCTTTGAGAAGTAATAAGTATTTTGAAAAGATAAGAAGTAAAGTAGGAAAAGAAGATAGAATTTCAGTTTTAAGTATTATGCTTTGAGAAGTAATAAGTATTTTGAAAAGATAAGAAGTAAAGTAAGAAAAGAAGATAGAATTTCAGTTTTAAGTATTATGCTTTGAGATAAAATAAGTATTTTGAAAAGATAAGAAGTAAAGTAAGAAAAGAAGATAGAATTTCAGTTTTAAGTATTATGCTTTGAGAAGTAAAGAGTAATTTGAAAAGATAAGAAGTAAAGTAAGAAAAGAAGATAGAATTTCAGTTTTAAGTATTATGCTTTGAGAAGTAATGAGTAATTTGAAAAGTGAAGAAGTAAAGTAAGAAAAGAAGATAGAATTTCAGTTTTAAGTATTATGCTTTGAGAAGTAATAAGTATTTTGAAAAGATAAGAAGTAAAGTAGGAAAAGAAGATAGAATTTCAGTTTTAAGTATTATGCTTTGAGAAGTAATAAGTATTTAGAAAAGATAAGAAGTAAAGTAAGAAAAGAAGATAGAATTTCAGTTTTAAGAATTATGGTTTGAGAAGTAATAAGTATTTTGAAAAGTGAAGAAGTAAAGTAAGAAAAGAAGATAGAGTTTCAGTTTTAAGTATTATGGTTTGAGAAGTAATAAGTATTTTGAAAAGTGAAGAAGTAAAGTAAGAATAGAAGATAGAATTTCAGTTTTAAGTATTATGCTTTGAGAAGTAATGAGTAATTTGAAAAGTGAAGAAGTAAAGTAAGAAAAGAAGATAGAATTTCAGTTTTAAGTATTATGCTTTGAGAAGTATTAAGTATTTTGAAAAGTGAAGAAGTAAAGTAAGAAAAGAAGATAGAATTTCAGTTTTAAGTATTATGATTTGAGAAGTAATAAGTATTTAGAAAAGATAAGAAGTAAAGTAAGAAAAGAAGATAGAATTTCAGTTTTAAGTATTATGCTTTGAGAAGTAATAAGTATTTTGAAAAGTGAAGAAGTAAAGTAGGAAAAGAAGATAGAATTTCAGTTTTAAGAATTATGGTTTGAGAAGTAATAAGTATTTTGAAAAGATAAGAAGTAAAGTAAGAAAAGAAGATAGAGTTTCAGTTTTAAGAATTATGCTTTGAGAAGTAATAAGTATTTTGAAAAGTGAAGAAGTAAAGTAAGAAAAGAAGATAGAGTTTCAGTTTTAAGTATTATGCTTTGAGAAGTAAAGAGTAATTTGAAAAGATAAGAAGTAAAGTAAGAAAAGAAGATAGAATTTCAGTTTTAAGTATTATGCTTTGAGAAGTAAAGAGTAATTTGAAAAGATAAGAAGTAAAGTAAGAAAAGAAGATAGAATTTCAGTTTTAAGAATTATGGTTTGAAAAATAAGTATTTATAAAAGTGAAGAAGTAAAGTAGGAAAAGAAGATAGAATTTCAGTTTTAAGTATTATGCTTTGAGAAGTAATAAGTATTTTGAAAAGATAAGAAGTAAAGTAAGAAAAGAAGATAGAATTTCAGTTTTAAGTATTATGCTTTGAGAAGTATTAAGTATTTTGAAAAGATAAGAAGTAAAGTAAGAAAAGAAGATAGAATTTCAGTTTTAAGTATTATGCTTTGAGAAGTAAAGAGTAATTTGAAAAGATAAGAAGTAAAGTAAGAAAAGAAGATAGAATTTCAGTTTTAAGAATTATGGTTTGAAAAATAAGTATTTATAAAAGTGAAGAAGTAAAGTAAGAAAAGAAGATAGAATTTCAGTTTTAAGTATAATATTTGAGAAGTAATAAGTATTTTGAAAAGATAAGAAGTAAAGTAAGAAAAGAAGATAGAATTTCAGTTTTAAGTATTATGCTTTGAGAAGTATTAAGTATTTTGAAAAGTGAAGAAGTAAAGTAAGAAAAGAAGATAGAATTTCAGTTTTAAGTATTATGCTTTGAGAAGTAAAGAGTAATTTGAAAAGATAAGAAGTAAAGTAAGAAAAGAAGATAGAATTTCAGTTTTAAGTATTATGCTTTGAGAAGTAAAGAGTAATTTGAAAAGATAAGAAGTAAAGTAAGAAAAGAAGATAGAATTTCAGTTTTAAGAATTATGGTTTGAAAAATAAGTATTTATAAAAGTGAAGAAGTAAAGTAGGAAAAGAAGATAGAATTTCAGTTTTAAGTATTATGCTTTGAGAAGTAATAAGTATTTTGAAAAGATAAGAAGTAAAGTAGGAAAAGAAGATAGAATTTCAGTTTTAAGTATTATGCTTTGAGAAGTAATAAGTATTTTGAAAAGTGAAGAAGTAAAGTAGGAAAAGAAGATAGAATTTCAGTTTTAAGTATTATGCTTTGAGAAGTAATAAGTATTTAGAAAAGATAAGAAGTAAAGTAAGAAAAGAAGATAGAATTTCAGTTTTAAGTATTATGCTTTGAGAAGTAATAAGTATTTTGAAAAGTGAAGAAGTAAAGTAGGAAAAGAAGATAGAATTTCAGTTTTAAGAATTATGGTTTGAGAAGTAATAAGTATTTTGAAAAGATAAGAAGTAAAGTAAGAAAAGAAGATAGAATTTCAGTTTTAAGTATTATGCTTTGAGAAGTAATGAGTAATTTGAAAAGTGAAGAAGTAAAGTAAGAAAAGAAGATAGAATTTCAGTTTTAAGTATTATGCTTTGAGAAGTAATAAGTATTTTGAAAAGATAAGAAGTAAAGTAAGAAAAGAAGATAGAATTTCAGTTTTAAGTATTATGCTTTGAGAAGTAATAAGTAATTTGAAAAGATAAGAAGTAAAGTAAGAAAAGAAGATAGAATTTCAGTTTTAAGAATTATGGTTTGAGAAGTAATAAGTATTTTGAAAAGTGAAGAAGTAAAGTAAGAAAAGAAGATAGAATTTCAGTTTTAAGTATTATGCTTTGAGAAGTAATGAGTAATTTGAAAAGTGAAGAAGTAAAGTAAGAAAAGAAGATAGAGTTTCAGTTTTAAGAATTATGCTTTGAGAAGTAATAAGTATTTTGAAAAGTGAATAAGTAAAGTAAGAAAAGAAGATAGAGTTTCAGTTTTAAGTATTATGCTTTGAGATAAAATAAGTATTTTGAAAAGATAAGAAGTAAAGTAAGAAAAGAAGATAGAATTTCAGTTTTAAGTATAATATTTGAGAAGTAATAAGTATTTTGAAAAGATAAGAAGTAAAGTAAGAAAAGAAGATAGAATTTCAGTTTTAAGTATTATGCTTTGAGAAGTAATAAGTATTTAGAAAAGATAAGAAGTAAAGTAAGAAAAGAAGATAGAATTTCAGTTTTTAGTATTATGCTTTGAGAAGTAATAAGTATTTTGAAAAGATAAGAAGTAAAGTAAGAAAAGAAGATAGAATTTCAGTTTTAAGTATTATGCTTTGAGAAGTAATAAGTATTTTGAAAAGTGAAGAAGTAAAGTAGGAAAAGAAGATAGAATTTCAGTTTTAAGAATTATGGTTTGAGAAGTAATAAGTATTTTGAAAAGATAAGAAGTAAAGTAAGAAAAGAAGATAGAATTTCAGTTTTAAGTATTATGCTTTGAGATAAAATAAGTATTTTGAAAAGATAAGAAGTAAAGTAAGAAAAGAAGATAGAATTTCAGTTTTAAGTATTATGCTTTGAGAAGTAAAGAGTAATTTGAAAAGATAAGAAGTAAAGTAAGAAAAGAAGATAGAATTTCAGTTTTAAGTATTATGCTTTGAGAAGTAATGAGTAATTTGAAAAGTGAAGAAGTAAAGTAAGAAAAGAAGATAGAATTTCAGTTTTAAGTATTATGCTTTGAGAAGTAATAAGTATTTTGAAAAGATAAGAAGTAAAGTAGGAAAAGAAGATAGAATTTCAGTTTTAAGTATTATGCTTTGAGAAGTAAAGAGTAATTTGAAAAGATAAGAAGTAAAGTAAGAAAAGAAGATAGAATTTCAGTTTTAAGTATTATGCTTTGAGAAGTATTAAGTATTTTGAAAAGTGAAGAAGTAAAGTAAGAAAAGAAGATAGAATTTCAGTTTTAAGTATTATGCTTTGAGAAGTAATAAGTATTTATAAAAGTGAAGAAGTAAAGTAGGAAAAGAAGATAGAATTTCAGTTTTAAGTATTATGCTTTGAGAAGTAATAAGTATTTTGAAAAGATAAGAAGTAAAGTAGGAAAAGAAGATAGAATTTCAGTTTTAAGTATTATGCTTTGAGAAGTAATAAGTATTTTGAAAAGTGAAGAAGTAAAGTAGGAAAAGAAGATAGAATTTCAGTTTTAAGTATTATGCTTTGAGAAGTAATAAGTATTTTGAAAAGTGAAGAAGTAAAGTAAGAAAAGAAGATAGAATTTCAGTTTTAAGTATTATGCTTTGAGAAGTAATAAGTATTTAGAAAAGATAAGAAGTAAAGTAAGAAAAGAAGATAGAATTTCAGTTTTAAGTATTATGCTTTGAGAAGTAATAAGTATTTTGAAAAGTGAAGAAGTAAAGTAGGAAAAGAAGATAGAATTTCAGTTTTAAGTATTATGCTTTGAGAAGTAATGAGTATTTTGAAAAGTGAAGAAGTAAAGTAGGAAAAGAAGATAGAATTTCAGTTTTAAGTATTATGCTTTGAGATAAAATAAGTATTTGAAAAGTGAATAAGTAAAGTAAGAAAAGAAGATAGAGTTTCAGTTTTAAGTATTATGCTTTGAGAAGTAATAAGTATTTTGAAAAGATAAGAAGTAAAGTAGGAAAAGAAGATAGAATTTCAGTTTTAAGTATTATGCTTTGAGAAGTAATAAGTATTTAGAAAAGATAAGAAGTAAAGTAAGAAAAGAAGATAGAATTTCAGTTTTAAGTATTATGCTTTGAGAAGTATTAAGTATTTTGAAAAGTGAAGAAGTAAAGTAAGAAAAGAAGATAGAATTTCAGTTTTAAGTATTATGGTTTGAGAAGTAATAAGTATTTAGAAAAGATAAGAAGTAAAGTAAGAAAAGAAGATAGAATTTCAGTTTTAAGTATTATGCTTTGAGAAGTAATAAGTATTTTGAAAAGTGAAGAAGTAAAGTAGGAAAAAAGATAGAATTTCAGTTTTAAGAATTATGGTTTGAGAAGTAATAAGTATTTTGAAAAGATAAGAAGTAAAGTAAGAAAAGAAGATAGAATTTCAGTTTTAAGTATTATGCTTTGAGAAGGTAATGAGTATTTGAAAAGTGAAGAAGTAAAGTAAGAAAAGAAGATAGAATTTCAGTTTTAAGTATTATGCTTTGAGAAGTAATGAGTAATTTGAAAAGTGAAGAAGTAAAGTAAGAAAAGAAGATAGAATTTCAGTTTTAAGTATTATACTTTGAGAAGTAAAGAGTAATTTGAAAAGATAAGAAGTAAAGTAAGAAAAGAAGATAGAATTTCAGTTTTAAGTATTATGCTTTGAGATAAAATAAGTATTTTGAAAAGTGAAGAAGTAAAGTAAGAAAAGAAGATAGAATTTCAGTTTTAAGTATATATTTGAGAAGTAATAAGTATTTTAAAAGATAAGAAGTAAAGTAAGAAAAGAAGATAGAATTTCAGTTTTAAGTATTATGCTTTGAGAAGTAATAAGTATTTTGAAAAGTGAAGAAGTAAAGTAAGAAAAGAAGATAGAATTTCAGTTTTAAGTATTATGCTTTGAGATAAAATAAGTATTTTGAAAAGTGAAGAAGTAAAGTAAGAAAAGAAGATAGAATTTCAGTTTTAAGAATTATGGTTTGAGAAGTAATAAGTATTTTGAAAAGATAAGAAGTAAAGTAAGAAAAGAAGATAGAATTTCAGTTTTAAGTATTATGCTTTGAGATAAAATAAGTATTTTGAAAAGATAAGAAGTAAAGTAAGAAAAAAAGATAGAATTTCAGTTTTAAGTATTATGCTTTGAGAAGTAATAAGTATTTAGAAAAGATAAGAAGTAAAGTAAGAAAAGAAGATAGAATTTCAGTTTTAAGTATTATGCTTTGAGAAGTAATAAGTATTTTGAAAAGATAAGAAGTAAAGTAAGAAAAGAAGATAGAATTTCAGTTTTAAGTATAATATTTGAGAAGTAATAAGTATTTTGAAAAGTGAAGAAGTAAAGTAGGAAAAGAAGATAGAATTTCAGTTTTAAGAATTATGGTTTGAGAAGTAATAAGTATTTTGAAAAGATAAGAAGTAAAGTAAGAAAAGAAGATAGAGTTTCAGTTTTAAGAATTATGCTTTGAGAAGTAATAAGTATTTTGAAAAGTGAATAAGTAAAGTAAGAAAAGAAGATAGAGTTTCAGTTTTAAGAATTATGGTTTGAGAAGTAATAAGTATTTAGAAAAGATAAGAAGTAAAGTAAGAAAAGAAGATAGAATTTCAGTTTTAAGTATAATATTTGAGAAGTAATGAGTAATTTGAAAAGTGAAGAAGTAAAGTAAGAAAAGAAGATAGAATTTCAGTTTTAAGTATTATGCTTTGAGAAGTAATAAGTATTTTGAAAAGATAAGAAGTAAAGTAGGAAAAGAAGATAGAATTTCAGTTTTAAGTATTATGCTTTGAGAAGTAATGAGTAATTTGAAAAGTGAAGAAGTAAAGTAAGAAAAGAAGATAGAATTTCAGTTTTAAGTATTATGCTTTGAGAAGTAATAAGTATTTGGAAAAGATAAGAAGTAAAGTAAGAATAGAAGATAGAATTTCAGTTTTAAGTATTATGCTTTGAGAAGTAATGAGTAATTTGAAAAGTGAAGAAGTAAAGTAAGAAAAGAAGATAGAATTTCAGTTTTAAGTATTATGGTTTGAGAAGTAATAAGTATTTTGAAAAGATAAGAAGTAAAGTAAGAAAAAAAGATAGAATTTCAGTTTCAAGTATAATATTTGAGAAGTAATAAGTATTTTGAAAAGTGAAGAAGTAAAGTAAGAAAAGAAGATAGAATTTCAGTTTTAAGTATTATGCTTTGAGAAGTAATAAGTATTTTGAAAAGTGAAGAAGTAAAGTAGGAAAAGAAGATAGAATTTCAGTTTTAAGAATTATGGTTTGAAAAATAAGTATTTTGAAAAGATAAGAAGTAAAGTAAGAAAAGAAGATAGAATTTCAGTTTTAAGTATTATGCTTTGAGAAGTAATGAGTATTTTGAAAAGTGAAGAAGTAAAGTAGGAAAAGAAGATAGAATTTCAGTTTTAAGTATTATGCTTTGAGAAGTAATAAGTATTTTGAAAAGATAAGAAGTAAAGTAAGAAAAGAAGATAGAATTTCAGTTTTAAGTATTATGCTTTGAGAAGTAATGAGTAATTTAGAAAAGTGAAGAAGTAAAGTAAGAAAAGAAGATAGAATTTCAGTTTTAAGTATTATGCTTTGAGAAGTAATGAGTATTTTGAAAAGTGAAGAAGTAAAGTAAGAAAAGAAGATAGAATTTCAGTTTTAAGTATTATGCTTTGAGATAAAATAAGTATTTAGAAAAGTGAAGAAGTAAAGTAAGAAAAGAAGATAGAATTTCAGTTTTAAGTATTATGCTTTGAGAAGTAATAAGTATTTTGAAAAGATAAGAAGTAAAGTAGGAAAAGAAGATAGAATTTCAGTTTTAAGTATTATGCTTTGAGAAGTAATGAGTAATTTGAAAAGTGAAGAAGTAAAGTAAGAAAAGAAGATAGAATTTCAGTTTTAAGTATTATGCTTTGAGAAGTAATAAGTATTTTGAAAAGATAAGAAGTAAAGTAGGAAAAGAAGATAGAATTTCAGTTTTAAGTATTATGCTTTGAGAAGTAATGAGTAATTTGAAAAGTGAAGAAGTAAAGTAAGAAAAGAAGATAGAATTTCAGTTTTAAGAATTATGGTTTGAGAAGTAATAAGTATTTAGAAAAGTGAAGAAGTAAAGTAAGAAAGAAGAAGATAGAATTTCAGTTTTAAGTGATATGCTTTGAGAAGTAATAAGTATTTAGAAAAGATAAGAAGTAAAGTAAGAAAAGAAGATAGAATTTCAGTTTTAAGTATTATGGTTTGAGATAAAATAAGTATTTTGAAAAGATAAGAAGTAAAGTAAGAAAAAAAGATAGAATTTCAGTTTTAAGTATAATATTTGAGA
>CAMPDV010006498.1:0-17328 GCA_946699065.1 Loxodes magnus
AGTAAGAAAAGAAGATTGAATTTCAGTTTTAAGTGAGTATGTTTGAGAAGTATTTAAGTATTTAGAAAAGTGAAGAAGTAAAGTAAGAAAAGAAGATAGAATTTCAGTTTAAGGAGTATGCTTTGAGAAGTAATAAGTATTTAGAAAAGTGAAGAAGTAAAGTAAGAAAAGAAGATAGAATTTCAGTTTTAAGTAGTATGTTTAGAGAAGTAATAAGTATTTAGAAAAGTGAAGAAGTAAAGTAAGAAAAGAAGATAGAATTTAGTTTTGTGAGTATGTTTAGAGAAGTAATAAGTATTTATAAAAGTGAAGAAGTAAAGTAAGAAAAGAAGATAGAGTTTAAGTTTTGTGAGTATGTTTAGAGAAGTAATAAGTATTTAGAAAAGTGAAGAATTAAAGTAAGAAAAGAAGATAGAATTTAGTTTTGTGAGTATGTTTAGAGAAGTAATAAGTATTTATAAAAGTGAAGAAGTAAAGTAAGAAAAGAAGATAGAATTTAGTTTAAGTAGTATGTTTAGAGAAGTAATAAGTATTTAGGAAAGTGAAGAAGTAAAGTAAGAAAAGAAGATAGAATTTCAGTTTAAGGAGTATGCTTTGAGAAGTAATAAGTATTTAGAAAAGTGAAGAAGTAAAGTAAGAAAAGAAGATAGAATTTAATTATTGAGTAGTATGCTTTGAGAAGTAATAAGTATTTAGGAAAGTGAAGAAGTAAAGTAAGAAAAGAAGATAGAATTTCAGTTTTAAGGAGTATGCTTTGAGAAGTAATAAATATTTAGAAAAGTGAAGAAGTAATATAAGAAAAGAAGATTGAATTTCAGTTTAAGGAGTATGCTTTGAGAAGTAATAAGTATTTAGAAAAGTGAAGAAGTAAAGTAAGAAAAGAAGATTGAATTTAAGTATTAAGTAGTATGCTTTGAGAAGTAATAAGTATTCAGAAAAGTGAAGAAGTAAAGTAAGAAAAGAAGATTGAATTTCAGTTTAAGGAGTATGCTTTGAGAAGTAATAAGTATTTAGAAAAGTGAAGAATTAAAGTAAGAAAAGAAGATTGAATTTCAGTTTTAAAGAGTATGCTTTGAGAAGTAATAAGTATTTAGAAAAGTGAAGAAGTAAAGTAAGAAAAGAAGATAGAATTTCAGTTTTATTGATTATGTTTAGAGAAGTAATAAGCATTTATAAAAGTGAAGAAGTAAAGTAACAAAAGAAGATAGAGTTTAAGTTTTAAGGAGTATGCTTTGAGAAGTAATAAGTATTTAGAAAAGTGAAGAAGTAAAGTAAGAAAAGAAGATAGAGTTTAAGTTTTAAGTTGTATGCTTTGAGAAGTAATAAGTATTTAGAAAAGTGAAGAATTAAAGTAAGAAAAGAAGATAGAATTTCAGTTTTAAGTAGTATGTTTAGAGAAGTAATAATATTTAGTTAAGTAAAGAAGTAAAGTAAGAAAAGAAGATAGAATTTCAGTTTAAGGAGTATGCTTTGAGAAGTAATAAGTATTTAGAAAAGTGAAGAAGTAATATAAGAAAAGAAGATTGAATTTCAGTTTAAGGAGTATGCTTTGAGAAGTAATAAGTATTTAGAAAAGTGAAGAAGTAAAGTAAGAAAAGAAGATTGAATTTAAGTATTAAGTAGTATGCTTTGAGAAGTAATAAGTATTCAGAAAAGTGAAGAAGTAAAGTAAGAAAAGAAGATTGAATTTCAGTTTAAGGAGTATGCTTTGAGAAGTAATAAGTATTTAGAAAAGTGAAGAATTAAAGTAAGAAAAGAAGATAGAATTTCAGTTTAAGGAGTATGCTTTGAGAAGTAATAAGTATTTAGAAAAGTGAAGAAGTAAAGTAAGAAAAGAAGATAGAATTTAAGTATTAAGTAGTATGCTTTGAGAAGTAATAAGTATTCAGAAAAGTGAAGAAGTAAAGTAAGAAAAGAAGATAGAATTTCAGTTTTAAGTAGTATGTTTAGAGAAGTAATAAGTATTTAGGAAAGTGAAGAATTAAAGTAAGAAAAGAAGATAGAATTTCAGTTTTAAGTTGTATGTTTAGAGAAGTAATAAGTATTTAGAAAAGTGAAGAAGTAAAGTAAGAAAAGAAGATAGAATTTCAGTTTTAAGTAGTATGCTTTGAGAAGTAATAAGTATTTAGAAAAGTGAAGAAGTAAAGTAAGAAAAGAAGATTGAATTTCAGTTTAAGGAGTATGCTTTGAGAAGTAATAAGTATTTAGAAAAGTGAAGAAGTAAAGTAAGAAAAGAAGATAAAATTTCAGTTTTAAGTAGTATGTTTAGAGAAGTAATAAGTATTTAGAAAAGTGAAGAATTAAAGTAAGAAAAGAAGATAGAATTTCAATTTTATTGATTATGTTTAGAGAAGTAATAAGTATTTAGGAAAGTGAAGAAGTAAAGTAAGAAAAGAAGATAGAATTTCAGTTTTATTGATTATGCTTTGAGAAGTAATAAGTATTTAGAAAAGTGAAGAAGTAAAGTAAGAAAAGAAGATTGAATTTCAGTTTTAAAGAGTATGCTTTGAGAAGTAATAAGTATTTAGAAAAGTGAAGAATTAAAGTAAGAAAAGAAGATTGAATTTAAGTATTAAGTAGTATGTTTAGAGAAGTAATAAGTATTTAGGAAAGTGAAGAAGTAAAGTAAGAAAAGAAGATTGAATTTCAGTTTTAAGTAGTATGTTTAGAGAAGTAATAAGTATTTGGAAAGTGAAGAAGTAAAGTAAGAAAAGAAGATTGAATTTCAGTTTTAAAGAGTATGCTTTGAGAAGTAATAAGTATTTAGAAAAGTGAAGAATTAAAGTAAGAAAAGAAGATTGAATTTCAGTTTAAGGAGTATGCTTTGAGAAGTAATAAGTATTTATAAAAGTGAAGAAGTAAAGTAAGAAAAGAAGATAGAGTTTAAGTTTTGTGAGTATGTTTAGAGAAGGTATAAGTATTTAGGAAAGTGAAGAATTAAAGTAAGAAAAGAAGATAGAATTTCAGTTTTAAGTTGTATGTTTAGAGAAGTAATAAGTATTTAGAAAAGTGAAGAAGTAAAGTAAGAAAAGAAGATAGAATTTAAGTATTAAGTAGTATGTTTAGAGAAGTAATAAGTATTTGGAAAGTGAAGAAGTAAAGTAAGAAAAGAAGATTGAATTTCAGTTTTAAAGAGTATGCTTTGAGAAGTAATTAGTGTTTAGGAAAGTGAAGAAATAAAGTAAGAAAAGAAGATAGAATTTCAGTTTTAAGTTGTATGTTTAGAGAAGTAATAAGTATTTAGAAAAGTGAAGAAGTAAAGTAAGAAAAGAAGATAGAATTTCAGTTTTAAGTAGTATGTTTAGAGAAGTAATAAGTATTTAGAAAAGTGAAGAAGTAAAGTAAGAAAAGAAGATAGAATTTCAGTTTTAAGTAGTATGTTTAGAGAAGTAATAAGCATTTAGAAAAGTGAAGAAGTAAAGAAAGAAAAGAAGATAGAGTTTCAGTTTTAAGTAGTATGTTTAGAGAAGTAATAAGTATTTAGAAAAGTGAAGAATTAAAGTAAGAAAAGAAGATAGAATTTAGTTTTGTGAGTATGTTTAGAGAAGTAATAAGTATTTATAAAAGTGAAGAAGTAAAGTAAGAAAAGAAGATAGAATTTCAGTTTTAAGTAGTATGTTTAGAGAAGTAATAAGCATTTAGAAAAGTGAAGAAGTAAAGTAAGAAAAGAAGATAGAATTTCAGTTTTAAGTAGTATGTTTAGAGAAGTAATAAGCATTTAGAAAAGTGAAGAAGTAAAGAAAGAAAAGAAGATAGAGTTTCAGTTTTAAGTAGTATGTTTAGAGAAGTAATAAGTATTTAGAAAAGTGAAGAATTAAAGTAAGAAAAGAAGATAGAATTTAGTTTTGTGAGTATGTTTAGAGAAGTAATAAGTATTTATAAAAGTGAAGAAGTAAAGTAAGAAAAGAAGATAGAATTTCAGTTTTAAGGAGTATGCTTTGAGAAGTAATAAGTATTTAGAAAAGTGAAGAAGTAAAGTAAGAAAAGAAGATAGAATTTCAGTTTTATTGATTATGTTTAGAGAAGTAATAAGCATTTATAAAAGTGAAGAAGTAAAGTAACAAAAGAAGATAGAGTTTAAGTTTTAAGGAGTATGCTTTGAGAAGTAATAAGTATTTAGAAAAGTGAAGAAGTAAAGTAAGAAAAGAAGATAGAGTTTAAGTTTTAAGTTGTATGCTTTGAGAAGTAATAAGTATTTAGAAAAGTGAAGAATTAAAGTAAGAAAAGAAGATAGAATTTCAGTTTTAAGTAGTATGTTTAGAGAAGTAATAATATTTAGTTAAGTAAAGAAGTAAAGTAAGAAAAGAAGATAGAATTTCAGTTTAAGGAGTATGCTTTGAGAAGTAATAAGTATTTAGAAAAGTGAAGAAGTAATATAAGAAAAGAAGATTGAATTTCAGTTTAAGGAGTATGCTTTGAGAAGTAATAAGTATTTAGAAAAGTGAAGAATTAAAGTAAGAAAAGAAGATAGAGTTTAAGTTTTAAGTTGTATGCTTTGAGAAGTAATAAGTATTTAGAAAAGTGAAGAAGTAAAGTAAGAAAAGAAGATAGAGTTTAAGTTTTAAGTTGTATGCTTTGAGAAGTAATAAGTATTTAGAAAAGTGAAGAATTAAAGTAAGAAAAGAAGATAGAATTTCAGTTTTAAGTAGTATGTTTAGAGAAGTAATAAGTATTTAGAAAAGTGAAGAAGTAAAGTAAGAAAAGAAGATTGAATTTCAGTTTTAAGTAGTATTCTTTGAGAAGTAATAAGTATTTAGAAAAGTGAAGAAGTAATATAAGAAAAGAAGATAGAATTTCAGTTTTAAGTAGTATGTTTAGAGAAGTAATAAGCATTTAGAAAAGTGAAGAAGTAAAGAAAGAAAAAAAGATAGAATTTCAGTTTTAAGTAGTATGTTTAGAGAAGTAATAAGCATTTAGAAAAGTGAAGAAGTAAAGAAAGAAAAAAAGATAGAATTTCAGTTTTAAGTAGTATGTTTAGTGAAGTAATAAGTATTTAGGAAAGTGAAGAAGTAAAGTAAGAAAAGAAGATAGAATTTCAGTTTTATTGATTATGTTTAGAGAAGTAATAAGTATTTATAAAAGTGAAGAAGTAAAGTAAGAAAAGAAGATTGAATTTAATTATTGAGTAGTATGCTTTGAGAAGTAATAAGTATTTAGGAAAGTGAAGAAGTAAAGTAAGAAAAGAAGATAGAATTTCAGTTTTGTGAGTATGTTTAGAGAAGTAATAAGTATTTAGAAAAGTGAAGAATTAAAGTAAGAAAAGAAGATAGAATTTCAGTTTTAAGTAGTATGCTTTGAGAAGTAATAAGTATTTAGAAAAGTGAAGAAGTAATATAAGAAAAGAAGATAGAATTTCAGTTTTAAGTAGTATGTTTAGAGAAGTAATAAGCATTTAGAAAAGTGAAGAAGTAAAGAAAGAAAAAAAGATAGAATTTCAGTTTTAAGTAGTATGTTTAGAGAAGTAATAAGCATTTAGAAAAGTGAAGAAGTAAAGAAAGAAAAAAAGATAGAATTTCAGTTTTAAGTAGTATGTTTAGTGAAGTAATAAGTATTTAGGAAAGTGAAGAAGTAAAGTAAGAAAAGAAGATAGAATTTCAGTTTTATTGATTATGTTTAGAGAAGTAATAAGTATTTATAAAAGTGAAGAAGTAAAGTAAGAAAAGAAGATTGAATTTAATTATTGAGTAGTATGCTTTGAGAAGTAATAAGTATTTAGAAAAGTGAAGAAGTAAAGTAAGAAAAGAAGATAGAGTTTAAGTTTTAAGTTGTATGCTTTGAGAAGTAATAAGTATTTAGAAAAGTGAAGAATTAAAGTAAGAAAAGAAGATAGAATTTCAGTTTTAAGTAGTATTCTTTGAGAAGTAATAAGTATTTAGAAAAGTGAAGAAGTAATATAAGAAAAGAAGATAGAATTTCAGTTTTAAGTAGTATGTTTAGAGAAGTAATAAGCATTTAGAAAAGTGAAGAAGTAAAGAAAGAAAAAAAGATAGAATTTCAGTTTTAAGTAGTATGTTTAGTGAAGTAATAAGTATTTAGGAAAGTGAAGAAGTAAAGTAAGAAAAGAAGATAGAATTTCAGTTTTATTGATTATGTTTAGAGAAGTAATAAGTATTTATAAAAGTGAAGAAGTAAAGTAAGAAAAGAAGATTGAATTTAATTATTGAGTAGTATGCTTTGAGAAGTAATAAGTATTTAGGAAAGTGAAGAAGTAAAGTAAGAAAAGAAGATAGAATTTCAGTTTTGTGAGTATGTTTAGAGAAGTAATAAGTATTTATAAAAGTGAAGAAGTAAAGTAAGAAAAGAAGATAGAATTTCAGTTTTAAGTAGTATGTTTAGAGAAGGTATAAGTATTTAGGAAAGTGAAGAATTAAAGTAAGAAAAGAAGATAGAATTTCAGTTTTAAGTTGTATGTTTAGAGAAGTAATAAGTATTTAGAAAAGTGAAGAAGTAAAGTAAGAAAAGAAGATAGAATTTCAGTTTTAAGGAGTATGCTTTGAGAAGTAATAAGTATTTAGAAAAGTGAAGAAGTAAAGTAAGAAAAGAAGATAGAATTTAGTTTTGTGAGTATGTTTAGAGAAGTAATAAGTATTTATAAAAGTGAAGAAGTAAAGTAAGAAAAGAAGATAGAATTTCAGTTTAAGTAGTATGTTTAGAGAAGTAATAAGTATTTAGAAAAGTGAAGAAGTAAAGTAAGAAAAGAAGATAGAATTTCAGTTTTATGTTGTATGTTTAGAGAAGTAATAAGTATTTAGAAAAGTGAAGAAGTAAAGTAAGAAAAGAAGATAAAATTTCAGTTTTAAGTAGTATGTTTAGAGAAGTAATAAGTATTTAGAAAAGTGAAGAAGTAAAGTAAGAAAAGAAGATAGAATTTCAGTTTTAAGTAGTATGTTTAGAGAAGTAATAAGTATTTAGAAAAGTGAAGAAGTAAAGTAAGAAAAGAAGATAGAATTTCAGTTTTAAGTTGTATGTTTAGAGAAGTAATAAGTATTTATAAAAGTGAAGAAGTAAAGTAAGAAAAGAAGATAGAATTTAATTATTAAGTAGTATGTTTAGAGAAGTAATAAGTATTTAGAAAAGTGAAGAAGTAATATAAGAAAAGAAGATAGAATTTCAGTTTTAAGTAGTATGTTTAGAGAAGTAATAAGTATTTAGAAAAGTGAAGAATTAAAGTAAGAAAAGAAGATAGAATTTAGTTTTGTGAGTATGTTTAGAGAAGTAATAAGTATTTAGAAAAGTGAAGAAGTAAAGTAAGAAAAGAAGATAGAATTTCAGTTTTAAGTAGTATGTTTAGAGAAGTAATAAGTATTTAGAAAAGTGAAGAAGTAAAGTAAGAAAAGAAGATAGAATTTCAGTTTTAAGGAGTATGCTTTGAGAAGTAATAATTATTTAGAAAAGTGAAGAAGTAAAGTAAGAAAAGAAGATAGAATTTCAGTTTTAAGTAGTATGTTTAGAGAAGTAATAAGTATTTAGAAAAGTGAAGAAGTAAAGTAAGAAAAGAAGATAGAATTTCAGTTTTAAGTAGTATGTTTAGAGAAGTAATAAGTATTTAGAAAAGTGAAGAAGTAAAGTAAGAAAAGAAGATAGAATTTAATTATTGAGTAGTATGCTTTGAGAAGTAATAAGTATTTAGAAAAGTGAAGAAGTAAAGTAAGAAAAGAAGATTGAATTTCAGTTTAAGGAGTATGCTTTGAGAAGTAATAAGTATTTAGAAAAGTGAAGAAGTAAAGTAAGAAAAGAAGATAAAATTTCAGTTTTAAGTAGTATGTTTAGAGAAGTAATAAGTATTTAGAAAAGTGAAGAATTAAAGTAAGAAAAGAAGATAGAATTTAGTTTTGTGAGTATGTTTAGAGAAGTAATAAGTATTTAGAAAAGTGAAGAAGTAAAGTAAGAAAAGAAGATTGAATTTCAGTTTAAGGAGTATGCTTTGAGAAGTAATAAGTATTTAGAAAAGTGAAGAATTAAAGTAAGAAAAGAAGATAGAATTTCAGTTTAAGGAGTATGCTTTGAGAAGTAATAAGTATTTAGAAAAGTGAAGAAGTAAAGTAAGAAAAGAAGATAGAATTTAAGTATTAAGTAGTATGCTTTGAGAAGTAATAAGTATTCAGAAAAGTGAAGAAGTAAAGTAAGAAAAGAAGATAGAATTTCAGTTTTAAGTAGTATGTTTAGAGAAGTAATAAGTATTTAGGAAAGTGAAGAATTAAAGTAAGAAAAGAAGATAGAATTTCAGTTTTAAGTTGTATGTTTAGAGAAGTAATAAGTATTTAGAAAAGTGAAGAAGTAAAGTAAGAAAAGAAGATAGAATTTCAGTTTTAAGTAGTATGTTTAGAGAAGTAATAAGTATTTAGAAAAGTGAAGAAGTAAAGAAAGAAAAGAAGATAGAGTTTCAATTTTATTGATTATGCTTTGAGAAGTAATAAGTATTTAGAAAAGTGAAGAAGTAATATAAGAAAAGAAGATAGAATTTAATTATTAAGTAGTATGTTTAGAGAAGTAATAAGTATTTAGAAAAGTGAAGAAGTAAAGTAAGAAAAGAAGATAGAATTTCAGTTTTATTGATTATGTTTAGAGAAGTAATAAGTATTTAGAAAAGTGAAGAAGTAAAGTAAGAAAAGAAGATAAAATTTCAGTTTTAAGTAGTATGTTTAGAGAAGTAATTAGTGTTTAGGAAAGTGAAGAAATAAAGTAAGAAAAGAAGATAGAATTTAGTTTAAGGAGTATGCTTTGAGAAGTAATAAATATTTAGAAAAGTGAAGAAGTAATATAAGAAAAGAAGATTGAATTTCAGTTTAAGGAGTATGCTTTGAGAAGTAATAAGTATTTAGAAAAGTGAAGAAGTAAAGTAAGAAAAGAAGATTGAATTTAAGTATTAAGTAGTATGCTTTGAGAAGTAATAAGTATTCAGAAAAGTGAAGAAGTAATATAAGAAAAGAAGATTGAATTTCAGTTTAAGGAGTATGCTTTGAGAAGTAATAAGTATTTAGAAAAGTGAAGAAGTAAAGTAAGAAAAGAAGATTGAATTTCAGTTTAAGGAGTATGCTTTGAGAAGTAATAAGTATTTAGAAAAGTGAAGAAGTAAAGTAAGAAAAGAAGATAGAATTTCAGTTTTAAGTAGTATGTTTAGAGAATTAATTAGTATTTAGAAAAGTGAAGAAGTAATATATGAAAAGAAGATTGAATTTCAGTTTTAAGTAGTATGTTTAGAGAAGTAATAAGCATTTAGAAAAGTGAAGAAGTAAAGAAAGAAAAGAAGATAGAGTTTCAGTTTTAAGTAGTATGTTTAGAGAAGTAATAAGTATTTATAAAAGTGAAGAAGTAAAGTAAGAAAAGAAGATAGAATTTCAGTTTTAAGTAGTATGTTTAGAGAAGTAATAAGTATTTAGAAAAGTGAAGAAGTAAAGAAAGAAAAGAAGATAGAGTTTCAGTTTTAAGTAGTATGTTTAGAGAAGTAATTAGTGTTTAGGAAAGTGAAGAAATAAAGTAAGAAAAGAAGATAGAATTTAGTTTAAGGAGTATGCTTTGAGAAGTAATAAGTATTTAGAAAAGTGAAGAATTAAAGTAAGAAAAGAAGATAGAATTTCAGTTTTAAGTTGTATGTTTAGAGAAGTAATTAGTGTTTAGGAAAGTGAAGAAATAAAGTAAGAAAAGAAGATAGAATTTAGTTTAAGGAGTATGCTTTGAGAAGTAATAAGCATTTAGAAAAGTGAAGAAGTAAAGTAAGAAAAGAAGATAGAATTTCAGTTTTAAGTAGTATGTTTAGAGAAGTAATAAGTATTTAGAAAAGTGAAGAAGTAAAGAAAGAAAAGAAGATAGAATTTCAGTTTTAAGTAGTATGTTTAGAGAAGTAATAAGTATTTAGGAAAGTGAAGAAGTAAAGTAAGAAAAGAAGATAGAATTTCAGTTTTGTGAGTATGTTTAGAGAAGTAATAAGTATTTATAAAAGTGAAGAAGTAAAGTAAGAAAAGAAGATAGAATTTAAGTATTAAGTAGTATGTTTAGAGAAGGTATAAGTATTTAGGAAAGTGAAGAATTAAAGTAAGAAAAGAAGATAGAATTTCAGTTTTAAGTTGTATGTTTAGAGAAGTAATAAGTATTTAGAAAAGTGAAGAAGTAAAGTAAGAAAAGAAGATTGAATTTCAGTTTTAAGGAGTATGCTTTGAGAAGTAATAAGTATTTAGAAAAGTTAAGAAGTAAAGTAAGAAAAGAAGATAGAATTTAGTTTTGTGAGTATGTTTAGAGAAGTAATAAGTATTTATAAAAGTGAAGAAGTAAAGTAAGAAAAGAAGATAGAATTTCAGTTTAAGTAGTATGCTTTGAGAAGTAATAAGTATTTAGAAAAGTGAAGAAGTAAAGTAAGAAAAGAAGATAGAGTTTCAGTTTTAAGTAGTATGTTTAGAGAAGTAATAAGTATTTATAAAAGTGAAGAAGTAAAGTAAGAAAAGAAGATAGAATTTCAGTTTTAAGTAGTATGTTTAGAGAAGTAATAAGTATTTAGAAAAGTGAAGAAGTAAAGTAAGAAAAGAAGATAGAATTTCAGTTTTAAGTAGTATGTTTAGAGAAGTAATAAGTATTTAGAAAAGTGAAGAAGTAAAGTAAGAAAAGAAGATAGAATTTCAGTTTTAAGTAGTATGTTTAGAGAAGTAATAAGTATTTAGAAAAGTGAAGAAGTAAAGTAAGAAAAGAAGATAGAATTTCAGTTTTAAGTAGTATGTTTAGAGAAGTAATAAGTATTTAGAAAAGTGAAGAAGTAAAGTAAGAAAAGAAGATAGAATTTCAGTTTTAAGTAGTATGTTTAGAGAAGTAATAAGTATTTAGAAAAGTGAAGAAGTAAAGTAAGAAAAGAAGATAGAATTTCAGTTTTAAGTAGTATGTTTAGAGAAGTAATAAGTATTTAGAAAAGTGAAGAAGTAAAGTAAGAAAAGAAGATAGAATTTCAGTTTTAAGTAGTATGTTTAGAGAAGTAATAAGTATTTATAAAAGTGAAGAAGTAAAGTAAGAAAAGAAGATAGAATTTAATTATTAAGTAGTATGTTTAGAGAAGTAATAAGTATTTATAAAAGTGAAGAAGTAAAGTAAGAAAAGAAGATAGAATTTCAGTTTTAAGTAGTATGTTTAGAGAAGTAATAAGTATTTAGAAAAGTGAAGAAGTAATATAAGAAAAGAAGATAGAATTTAGTTTTGTGAGTATGTTTAGAGAAGTAATAAGTATTTAGAAAAGTGAAGAAGTAAAGTAAGAAAAGAAGATAGAATTTCAGTTTTAAGTAGTATGTTTAGAGAAGTAATAAGTATTTAGAAAAGTGAAGAAGTAAAGTAAGAAAAGAAGATAGAATTTCAGTTTTAAGGAGTATGCTTTGAGAAGTAATAATTATTTAGAAAAGTGAAGAAGTAAAGTAAGAAAAGAAGATAGAATTTCAGTTTAAGGAGTATGCTTTGAGAAGTAATAAGTATTTAGAAAAGTGAAGAAGTAAAGTAAGAAAAGAAGATAAAATTTCAGTTTTAAGTAGTATGTTTAGAGAAGTAATAAGTATTTAGAAAAGTGAAGAATTAAAGTAAGAAAAGAAGATAGAATTTAGTTTTGTGAGTATGTTTAGAGAAGTAATAAGTATTTAGAAAAGTGAAGAAGTAAAGTAAGAAAAGAAGATTGAATTTCAGTTTAAGGAGTATGCTTTGAGAAGTAATAAGTATTTAGAAAAGTGAAGAATTAAAGTAAGAAAAGAAGATAGAATTTCAGTTTAAGGAGTATGCTTTGAGAAGTAATAAGTATTTAGAAAAGTGAAGAAGTAAAGTAAGAAAAGAAGATAGAATTTAAGTATTAAGTAGTATGCTTTGAGAAGTAATAAGTATTCAGAAAAGTGAAGAAGTAAAGTAAGAAAAGAAGATAGAATTTCAGTTTTAAGTAGTATGTTTAGAGAAGTAATAAGTATTTAGGAAAGAAAAGAATTAAAATAAGAAAAGAAGATAGAATTTCAGTTTTAAGTTGTATGTTTAGAGAAGTAATAAGTATTTAGAAAAGTGAAGAAGTAAAGTAAGAAAAGAAGATAGAATTTCAGTTTTAAGTAGTATGTTTAGAGAAGTAATAAGTATTTAGAAAAGTGAAGAAGTAAAGAAAGAAAAGAAGATAGAGTTTCAATTTTATTGATTATGCTTTGAGAAGTAATAAGTATTTAGAAAAGTGAAGAAGTAATATAAGAAAAGAAAATAGAATTTCAGTTTAAGGAGTATGCTTTGAGAAGTAATAAGTATTTAGAAAAGTGAAGAAGTAAAGTAAGAAAAGAAGATAGAATTTCAGTTTTATTGATTATGTTTAGAGAAGTAATAAGTATTTAGAAAAGTGAAGAAGTAAAGTAAGAAAAGAAGATAAAATTTCAGTTTTAAGTAGTATGTTTAGAGAAGTAATAAGTATTTAGAAAAGTGAAGAAGTAAAGTAAGAAAAGAAGATAGAATTTCAGTTTTAAGGAGTATGCTTTGAGAAGTAATAATTATTTAGAAAAGTGAAGAAGTAAAGTAAGAAAAGAAGATTGAATTTCAGTTTAAGGAGTATGCTTTGAGAAGTAATAAGTATTTAGAAAAGTGAAGAAGTAAAGTAAGAAAAGAAGATTGAATTTAAGTATTAAGTAGTATGCTTTGAGAAGTAATAAGTATTCAGAAAAGTGAAGAAGTAATATAAGAAAAGAAGATTGAATTTCAGTTTAAGGAGTATGCTTTGAGAAGTAATAAGTATTTAGAAAAGTGAAGAAGTAAAGTAAGAAAAGAAGATTGAATTTCAGTTTAAGGAGTATGCTTTGAGAAGTAATAAGTATTTAGAAAAGTGAAGAAGTAAAGTAAGAAAAGAAGATAGAATTTCAGTTTTAAGTAGTATGTTTAGAGAATTAATTAGCATTTAGAAAAGTGAAGAAGTAAAGTAAGAAAAGAAGATAAAATTTCAGTTTTAAGTAGTATGTTTAGAGAAGTAATAAGCATTTAGAAAAGTGAAGAAGTAAAGAAAGAAAAGAAGATAGAGTTTCAGTTTTAAGTAGTATGTTTAGAGAAGTAATAAGTATTTATAAAAGTGAAGAAGTAAAGTAAGAAAAGAAGATAGAATTTCAGTTTTAAGTAGTATGTTTAGAGAAGTAATAAGTATTTAGAAAAGTGAAGAAGTAAAGAAAGAAAAGAAGATAGAGTTTCAGTTTTAAGTAGTATGTTTAGAGAAGTAATTAGTGTTTAGGAAAGTGAAGAAATAAAGTAAGAAAAGAAGATAGAATTTAGTTTAAGGAGTATGCTTTGAGAAGTAATAAGTATTTAGAAAAGTGAAGAAGTAAAGTAAGAAAAGAAGATTGAATTTCAGTTTTAAGTAGTATGTTTAGAGAAGTAATTAGTGTTTAGGAAAGTGAAGAAATAAAGTAAGAAAAGAAGATAGAATTTCAGTTTAAGGAGTATGCTTTGAGAAGTAATAAGTATTTAGAAAAGTGAAGAAGTAAAGTAAGAAAAGAAGATAGAATTTCAGTTTTAAGTTGTATGTTTAGAGAAGTAATAAGTATTTAGAAAAGTGAAGAAGTAAAGTAAGAAAAGAAGATAAAATTTCAGTTTTAAGTAGTATGTTTAGAGAAGTAATAAGTATTTAGAAAAGTGAAGAATTAAAGTAAGAAAAGAAGATAGAATTTCAGTTTTAAGTAGTATGTTTAGAGAAGTAATAAGTATTTAGAAAAGTGAAGAAGTAAAGTAAGAAAAGAAGATAGAATTTAGTTTAAGGAGTATGCTTTGAGAAGTAATAAGTATTTAGAAAAGTGAAGAAGTAAAGTAAGAAAAGAAGATTGAATTTCAGTTTTAAGTAGTATGTTTAGAGAAGTAATTAGTGTTTAGGAAAGTGAAGAAATAAAGTAAGAAAAGAAGATAGAATTTCAGTTTAAGGAGTATGCTTTGAGAAGTAATAAGTATTTAGAAAAGTGAAGAAGTAAAGTAAGAAAAGAAGATAGAGATTCAGTTTTATTGATTATGTTTAGAGAAGTAATAAGTATTTAGAAAAGTGAAGAAGTAAAGTAAGAAAAGAAGATAGAATTTCAGTTTAAGGAGTATGCTTTGAGAAGTAATAAGTATTTAGAAAAGTGAAGAAGTAATATAAGAAAAGAAGATAGAATTTCAGTTTTAAGGAGTATCCTTTGAGAAGTAATAAGTATTTAGAAAAGTGAAGAAGTAAAGTAAGAAAAGAAGATTGAATTTCAGTTTAAGGAGTATGCTTTGAGAAGTAATAAGTATTTAGAAAAGTGAAGAAGTAAAGTAAGAAAAGAAGATTGAATTTCAGTTTAAGGAGTATGCTTTGAGAAGTAATAAGTATTTAGAAAAGTGAAGAAGTAATATAAGAAAAGAAGATAGAATTTCAGTTTTAAGGAGTATGCTTTGAGAAGTAATAAGTATTTAGAAAAGTGAAGAAGTAAAGTAAGAAAAGAAGATAGAATTTCAGTTTTAAGGAGTATGCTTTGAGAAGTAATAAGTATTTAGAAAAGTGAAGAAGTAAAGTAAGAAAAGAAGATAGAATTTCAGTTTTAAGTAGTATGTTTAGTGAAGTAATAAGTATTTAGGAAAGTGAAGAATTAAAGTAAGAAAAGAAGATTGAATTTCAGTTTAAGGAGTATGCTTTGAGAAGTAATAAGTATTTAGAAAAGTGAAGAAGTAAAGTAAGAAAAGAAGATAGAATTTCAGTTTTACTGATTATGCTTTGAGAAGTAATAAGTATTTAGAAAAGTGAAGAAGTAAAGTAAGAAAAGAAGATAGAATTTCAGTTTTAAGTAGTATGTTTAGTGAAGTAATAAGTATTTAGGAAAGTGAAGAAGTAAAGTAAGAAAAGAAGATAGAATTTCAGTTTTATTGATTATGCTTTGAGAAGTAATAAGTATTTAGAAAAGTGAAGAAGTAAAGTAAGAAAAGAAGATAGAATTTCAGTTTTAAGTAGTATGTTTAGAGAAGTAATAAGTATTTATAAAAGTGAAGAAGTAAAGTAAGAAAAGAAGATAGAGTTTAAGTTTTGTGAGTATGTTTAGAGAAGTAATAAGTATTTAGAAAAGTGAAGAATTAAAGTAAGAAAAGAAGATAGAATTTAGTTTTGTGAGTATGTTTAGAGAAGTAATAAGTATTTATAAAAGTGAAGAAGTAAAGTAAGAAAAGAAGATAGAATTTCAGTTTTAAGTAGTATGTTTAGAGAAGTAATAAGTATTTAGAAAAGTGAAGAAGTAAAGTAAGAAAAGAAGATAAAATTTCAGTTTTAAGGAGTATGCTTTGAGAAGTAATAAGTATTTAGAAAAGTGAAGAAGTAATATAAGAAAAGAAGATAGAATTTCAGTTTTAAGTAGTATGTTTAGAGAAGTAATAAGTATTTAGGAAAGTGAAGAATTAAAGTAAGAAAAGAAGATTGAATTTCAGTTTAAGGAGTATGCTTTGAGAAGTAATAAGTATTTAGAAAAGTGAAGAAGTAAAGTAAGAAAAGAAGATAGAATTTCAGTTTAAGGAGTATCCTTTGAGAAGTAATAAGTATTTAGAAAAGTGAAGAAGTAAAGTAAGAAAAGAAGATAGAGTTTCAGTTTTATTGATTATGTTTAGAGAAGTAATAAGTATTTAGAAAAGTGAAGAAGTAAAGTAAGAAAAGAAGATTGAATTTCAGTTTAAGGAGTATGCTTTGAGAAGTAATAAGTATTTAGAAAAGTGAAGAAGTAAAGTAAGAAAAGAAGATAGAATTTCAGTTTTATTGATTATGCTTTGAGAAGTAATAAGTATTTAGAAAAGTGAAGAAGTAAAGTAAGAAAAGAAGATAGAATTTCAGTTTTAAGTAGTATGTTTAGAGAAGTAATAAGTATTTAGAAAAGTGAAGAAGTAAAGTAAGAAAAGAAGATAGAATTTCAGTTTTAAGTAGTATGTTTGAGAAGTAATAAGTATTTAGAAAAGTGAAGAAGTAAAGTAAGAAAAGAAGATAGAATTTAGTTTAAGGAGTATGCTTTGAGAAGTAATAAGTATTTAGAAAAGTGAAGAAGTAAAGTAAGAAAAGAAGATAGAGTTTCAGTTTTATTAGTATGCTTTAGAGAAGTAATAAGTATTTAGAAAAGTGAAGAAGTAAAGTAAGAAAAGAAGATAGAATTTCAGTTTTAAGGAGTATGCTTTGAGAAGTAATAAGTATTTAGAAAAGTGAAGAAGTAAAGTAAGAAAAGAAGATAGAATTTCAGTTTTAAGTAGTATGCTTTGAGAAGTAATAAGTATTTAGAAAAGTGAAGAAATAAAGTAAGAAAAGAAGATAGAATTTCAGTTTTAAGTTGTATGCTTTGAGAAGTAATAAGTATTTAGAAAAGTGAAGAATTAAAGTAAGAAAAGAAGATAGAGTTTCAGTTTTAAGTAGTATGCTTTGAGAAGTAATAAGTATTTAGAAAAGTGAAGAAGTAAAGAAAGAAAAGAAGATAGAGTTTCAGTTTTAAGAGTATGTTTGAGAAGTAATAAGTATTTGGAAAAGTGAAGAAGTAAAGTAAGAAAAGAAGATAGAATTTCAGTTTTAAGGAGTATGTTTAGAGAAGTAATAAGTATTTAGAAAAGTGAAGAAGTAAAGTAAGAAAAGAAGATAGAATTTCAGTTTTATTGATTATGCTTTGAGAAGTAATAAGTATTTAGAAAAGTGAAGAAGTAAAGTAAGAAAAGAAGATAGAATTTCAGTTTTAAGTAGTATGCTTTGAGAAGTAATAAGTGTTTAGGAAAGTGAAGAAATAAAGTAAGAAAAGAAGATAGAATTTCAGTTTTAAGAGTATGCTTTGAGAAGTAATAAGTATTTAGAAAAGTGAAGAAGTAAAGTAAGAAAAGAAGATAGAATTTCAGTTTTAAGGAGTATGCTTTGTGAAGTAATAAGTATTTAGGAAAGTGAAGAAGTAAAGTAAGAAAAGAAGATAGAATTTAAGTTTTATTGAGTATGCTTTGAGAAGTAATAAGTATTTAGAAAAGTGAATAAGTAAAGTAAGAAAAGAAGATAGAGTTTCAGTTTTAAGTAGTATGTGTAAGTCTCTTTTACTTATGAAGTTCATATATATTAGACGCAGGGGTACCGCTACTCTTGTTCGCTGAGTTTCTATCTTTTTTGTTACAAATCTTTTATATTGTACGCAGGTGGCACTGTTTTTTATCCGTAGCATAAGTCCATCAATTTTATAGCAAATCACATATATTAGTTGCGGGTGCAACGTTTTTCTGTTGTTGTTAATTACTATTTCACTCTTAAATTATTATATATATAGACGCAGTCGTCACATTTTTATATGTTTTTGTTATCTATTTTGATAGATTCATATGTATTAGCGTGATAGTTCGATTTATTTGGTGCGCTTTTAT
>CAMPDV010006499.1:0-24376 GCA_946699065.1 Loxodes magnus
GAATAAGAAAAGTAAGTAAAAGAGTGTGAAGATCATAATTGAAAGTATCAAGAAGTTAAATGAGATTTCTAAGAAAAGTGAATAAGAAAAGTAAGACAAGGAGTCTGAAGATCATAATTGAAAGTATCAAGAAGTTAAATAAGATTTCTAAGAAAAGTGAAGTAGAAAAGCAAGTAAAAGAGTGTGAAGATCATAATTGAAAGTAATAAAATGAGAAAGAGAGATTAGATTTCAAAGAAAAGTGAAGTAGAAAAGCAAGTAAAAGAGTGTGAAGATCATAATTGAAGGTATCTAGAAGTTAAAAAAGATTTCTAATAAAAGTGAATAAGAAAAGTAAGTAAAAGAGTGGGAAGATCATAATTGAAAGTAATAAAATGAAAAAGAGAGATTAGATTTCAAAGAAAAGTGAATAAGAAAAGCAAGTAAAAGAGTGTGAAGATCATAATTGAAAGTATCAAGAAGTTAAATAAGATTTCTAAGAAAAGTGAAGTAGAAAAGCAAGTAAAAGAGTGTGAAGATCATAATTGAAAGTAATAAAATGAGAAGGAGAGATGAGATTTCTAAGAAAAGTGAATAAGAAAAGTAAGTAAAAGAGTGTGAAGATCATAATTGAAAGTAATAAAATGAAAAAGAGAGATTAGATTTCAAAGAAAAGTGAATAAGAAAAGCAAGTAAAAGAGTGTGAAGATCATAATTGAAAGTATCTAGAAGTTAAATAAGATTTCTAAGAAAAGTGAAGTAGAAAAGCAAGTAAAAGAGTCTGAAGATCATAATTGAAAGTAATAAAATGAGAAAGAGAGATGAGATTTCAAAGAAAAGTGAATAAGAAAAGCAAGTAAAAGAGTGTGAAGATCATAATTGAAAGTATCAAGAAGTTAAATAAGATTTCTAAGAAAAGTGAAGTAGAAAAGCAAGTAAAAGAGTGTGAAGATCATAATTGAAAGTAATAAAATGAGAAGGAGAGATGAGATTTCTAAGAAAAGTGAATAAGAAAAGTAAGAAAAAGAGTCTGAAGATCATAATTGAAAGTAATAAAATGAGAAAGAGAGATGAGATTTCAAAGAAAAGTGAATAAGAAAAGCAAGCAAAAGAGTCTGAAGATCATAATTGAAAGTAATAAAATGAGAAGGAGAGATGAGATTTCTAAGAAAAGTGAATAAGAAAAGTAAGAAAAAGAGTGTGAAGATCATAATTGAAGGTATCTAGAAGTTAAATAAGATTTCTAAGAAAAGTGAAGTAGAAAAGCAAGTAAAAGAGTGTGAAGATCATAATTTAAAGTAATAAAATGAGAAAGAGAGATTAGATTTCAAAGAAAAGTGAATAAGAAAAGCAAGTAAAAGAGTGTGAAGATCATAATTGAAAGTATCTAGAAGTTAAATAAGATTTCTAAGAAAAGTGAAGTAGAAAAGTAAGAAAAAGAGTTAGAAGATCATAATTGAAAGTAATAAAATGAGAAGGAGAGATGAGATTTCAAAGAAAAGTGAATAAGAAAAGCAAGTAAAAGAGTGTGAAGATCATAATTGAAAGTATCAAGAAGTTAAATAAGATTTCTAAGAAAAGTGAATAAGAAAAGTAAGAAAAGGAGTCTGAAGATCATAATTGAAAGTAATAAAATGAGAAAGAGAGATTAGATTTCTAAGAAAAGTGAAGTAGAAAAGCAAGTAAAAGAGTGTGAAGATCATAATTGAAAGTATCAAGAAGTTAAATAAGATTTCTAAGAAAAGTGAAGTAGAAAAGCAAGTAAAAGAGTGTGAAGATCATAATTGAAGGTATCTAGAAGTTAAAAAAGATTTCTAATAAAAGTGAATAAGAAAAGTAAGTAAAAGAGTGGGAAGATCATAATTGAAAGTAATAATATGAAAAAGAGAGATTAGATTTCAAAGAAAAGTGAATAAGAAAAGCAAGTAAAAGAGTGTGAAGATCATAATTGAAAGTATCAAGAAGTTAAATAAGATTTCTAAGAAAAGTGAAGTAGAAAAGCAAGTAAAAGAGTGTGAAGATCATAATTGAAAGTAATAAAATGAGAAAGAGAGATGAGATTTCTAAGAAAAGTGAATAAGAAAAGTAAGAAAAGGAGTCTGAAGATCATAATTGAAAGTAATAAAATGAAAAAGAGAGATTAGATTTCAAAGAAAAGTGAATAAGAAAAGCAAGTAAAAGAGTGTGAAGATCATAATTGAAAGTATCAAGAAGTTAAATAAGATTTCTAAGAAAAGTGAAGTAGAAAAGCAAGTAAAAGAGTCTGAAGATCATAATTGAAAGTAATAAAATGAGAAGGAGAGATGAGATTTCTAAGAAAAGTGAATAAGAAAAGTAAGAAAAAGAGTGTGAAGATCATAATTGAAAGTATCGAGAAGTTAAATAAGATTTCTAAGAAAAGTGAATAAGAAAAGTAAGTAAAAGAGTGTGAAGATCATAATTGAAAGTAATAAAATGAAAAAGAGAGATTAGATTTCAAAGAAAAGTGAATAAGAAAAGCAAGTAAAAGAGTGTGAAGATCATAATTGAAAGTATCAAGAAGTTAAATAAGATTTCTAAGAAAAGTGAAGTAGAAAAGCAAGTAAAAGAGTGTGAAGATCATAATTGAAAGTAATAAAATGAGAAGGAGAGATGAGATTTCAAAGAAAAGTGAATAAGAAAAGCAAGTAAAAGAGTCTGAAGATCATAATTGAAAGTAATAAAATGAGAAGGAGAGATGAGATTTCTAAGAAAAGTGAAGTAGAAAAGCAAGTAAAAGAGTGTGAAGATCATAATTGAAAGTATCTAGAAGTTAAATAAGATTCTAAGAAAAGTGAATAAGAAATGTAAAAAAAAGAGTCTGAAGATCATAATTGAAAGTAATAAAATGAGAAATAGAGATGAGATTTCTAAGAAAAGTGAATAAGAAAAGCAAGTAAAAGAGTGTGAAGATCATAATTGAAAGTATCTAGAAGTTAAATAAGATTTCTAAGAAAAGTGAAGTAGAAAAGCAAGTAAAAGAGTAAGAAGATCATAATTGAAAGTAATAAAATGAGAAAGAGAGATTAGATTTCAAAGAAAAGTGAATAAGAAAAGCAAGTAAAAGAGTGTGAAGATCATAATTGAAAGTATCAAGAAGTTAAATAAGATTTCTAAGAAAAGTGAATAAGAAAAGTAAGAAAAGGAGTCTGAAGATCATAATTGAAAGTATCAAGAAGTTAAATAAGATTTCTAAGAAAAGTGAAGTAGAAAAGCAAGTAAAAGAGTGTGAAGATCATAATTGAAAGTATCAAGAAGTTAAATAAGATTTCTAAGAAAAGTGAAGTAGAAAAGCAAGTAAAAGAGTGTGAAGATCATAATTGAAAGTAATAAAATGAGAAGGAGAGATGAGATTTCTAAGAAAAGTGAATAAGAAAAGTAAGTTAAAGAGTGTGAAGATCATAATTGAAAGTAATAAAATGAAAAAGAGAGATTAGATTTCAAAGAAAAGTGAATAAGAAAAGCAAGTAAAAGAGTGTGAAGATCATAATTGAAAGTATCAAGAAGTTAAATAAGATTTCTAAGAAAAGTGAAGTAGAAAAGCAAGTAAAAGAGTGTGAAGATCATAATTGAAAGTAATAAAATGAGAAGGAGAGATGAGATTTCTAAGAAAAGTGAATAAGAAAAGTAAGAAAAAGAGTGTGAAGATCATAATTGAAAGTAATAAAATGAGAAGGAGAGATTAGATTTCAAAGAAAAGTGAATAAGAAAAGCAAGCAAAAGAGTCTGAAGATCATAATTGAAAGTAATAAAATGAGAAGGAGAGATGAGATTTCTAAGAAAAGTGAATAAGAAAAGTAAGAAAAAGAGTGTGAAGATCATAATTGAAAGTATCTAGAAGTTAAATAAGATTTCTAAGAAAAGTGAAGTAGAAAAGCAAGTAAAAGAGTCTGAAGATCATAATTGAAAGTAATAAAATGAGAAAGAGAGATGAGATTTCAAAGAAAAGTGAATAAGAAAAGCAAGTAAAAGAGTCTGAAGATCATAATTGAAAGTAATAAAATGAGAAAGAGAGATGAGATTTCAAAGAAAAGTGAATAAGAAAAGCAAGTAAAAGAGTGTGAAGATCATAATTGAAAGTATCAAGAAGTTAAATAAGATTTCTAAGAAAAGTGAAGTAGAAAAGCAAGTAAAAGAGTGTGAAGATCATAATTGAAAGTATCAAGAAGTTAAATAAGATTTCAAAGAAAAGTGAATAAGAAAAGCAAGTAAAAGAGTGTGAAGATCATAATTGAAAGTATCAAGAAGTTAAATAAGATTTCTAAGAAAAGTGAAGTAGAAAAGTAAGAAAAAGAGTCTGAAGATCATAATTGAAAGTAATAAAATGAGAAAGAGAGATGAGATTTCAAAGAAAAGTGAATAAGAAAAGCAAGCAAAAGAGTGTGAAGATCATAATTGAAAGTAATAAAATGAGAAGGAGAGATGAGATTTCTAAGAAAAGTGAATAAGAAAAGTAAGTAAAAGAGTGTGAAGATCATAATTGAAAGTAATAAAATGAAAAAGAGAGATTAGATTTCAAAGAAAAGTGAATAAGAAAAGCAAGTAAAAGAGTGTGAAGATCATAATTGAAAGTATCTAGAAGTTAAATAAGATTTCTAAGAAAAGTGAAGTAGAAAAGCAAGTAAAAGAGTAAGAAGATCATAATTGAAAGTAATAAAATGAGAAAGAGAGATTAGATTTCAAAGAAAAGTGAATAAGAAAAGCAAGTAAAAGAGTGTGAAGATCATAATTGAAAGTATCAAGAAGTTAAATAAGATTTCTAAGAAAAGTGAATAAGAAAAGTAAGAAAAGGAGTCTGAAGATCATAATTGAAAGTATCAAGAAGTTAAATAAGATTTCTAAGAAAAGTGAAGTAGAAAAGCAAGTAAAAGAGTGTGAAGATCATAATTGAAAGTATCAAGAAGTTAAATAAGATTTCTAAGAAAAGTGAAGTAGAAAAGCAAGTAAAAGAGTGTGAAGATCATAATTGAAAGTAATAAAATGAGAAGGAGAGATGAGATTTCTAAGAAAAGTGAATAAGAAAAGTAAGTTAAAGAGTGTGAAGATCATAATTGAAAGTAATAAAATGAAAAAGAGAGATTAGATTTCAAAGAAAAGTGAATAAGAAAAGCAAGTAAAAGAGTGTGAAGATCATAATTGAAAGTATCAAGAAGTTAAATAAGATTTCTAAGAAAAGTGAAGTAGAAAAGCAAGTAAAAGAGTGTGAAGATCATAATTGAAAGTAATAAAATGAGAAGGAGAGATGAGATTTCTAAGAAAAGTGAATAAGAAAAGTAAGAAAAAGAGTGTGAAGATCATAATTGAAAGTAATAAAATGAGAAGGAGAGATTAGATTTCAAAGAAAAGTGAATAAGAAAAGCAAGCAAAAGAGTCTGAAGATCATAATTGAAAGTAATAAAATGAGAAGGAGAGATGAGATTTCTAAGAAAAGTGAATAAGAAAAGTAAGAAAAAGAGTGTGAAGATCATAATTGAAAGTATCTAGAAGTTAAATAAGATTTCTAAGAAAAGTGAAGTAGAAAAGCAAGTAAAAGAGTCTGAAGATCATAATTGAAAGTAATAAAATGAGAAAGAGAGATGAGATTTCAAAGAAAAGTGAATAAGAAAAGCAAGTAAAAGAGTCTGAAGATCATAATTGAAAGTAATAAAATGAGAAAGAGAGATGAGATTTCAAAGAAAAGTGAATAAGAAAAGCAAGTAAAAGAGTGTGAAGATCATAATTGAAAGTATCAAGAAGTTAAATAAGATTTCTAAGAAAAGTGAAGTAGAAAAGCAAGTAAAAGAGTGTGAAGATCATAATTGAAAGTATCAAGAAGTTAAATAAGATTTCAAAGAAAAGTGAATAAGAAAAGCAAGTAAAAGAGTGTGAAGATCATAATTGAAAGTATCAAGAAGTTAAATAAGATTTCTAAGAAAAGTGAAGTAGAAAAGTAAGAAAAAGAGTCTGAAGATCATAATTGAAAGTAATAAAATGAGAAAGAGAGATGAGATTTCAAAGAAAAGTGAATAAGAAAAGCAAGCAAAAGAGTGTGAAGATCATAATTGAAAGTAATAAAATGAGAAGGAGAGATGAGATTTCTAAGAAAAGTGAATAAGAAAAGTAAGTAAAAGAGTGTGAAGATCATAATTGAAAGTAATAAAATGAAAAAGAGAGATTAGATTTCAAAGAAAAGTGAATAAGAAAAGCAAGTAAAAGAGTGTGAAGATCATAATTGAAAGTATCTAGAAGTTAAATAAGATTTCTAAGAAAAGTGAAGTAGAAAAGCAAGTAAAAGAGTCTGAAGATCATAATTGAAAGTAATAAAATGAGAAAGAGAGATGAGATTTCAAAGAAAAGTGAATAAGAAAAGCAAGTAAAAGAGTGTGAAGATCATAATTGAAAGTATCAAGAAGTTAAATAAGATTTCTAAGAAAAGTGAAGTAGAAAAGCAAGTAAAAGAGTCTGAAGATCATAATTGAAAGTAATAAAATGAGAAAGAGAGATGAGATTTCAAAGAAAAGTGAATAAGAAAAGCAAGTAAAAGAGTGTGAAGATCATAATTGAAAGTATCTAGAAGTTAAATAAGATTTCTAAGAAAAGTGAAGTAGAAAAGCAAGTAAAAGAGTCTGAAGATCATAATTGAAAGTAATAAAATGAGAAGGAGAGATGAGATTTCAAAGAAAAGTGAATAAGAAAAGTAAGAAAAAGAGTGTGAAGATCATAATTGAAAGTATCGAGAAGTTAAATAAGATTTCTAAGAAAAGTGAATAAGAAAAGTAAGTAAAAGAGTGTGAAGATCATAATTGAAAGTAATAAAATGAAAAAGAGAGATTAGATTTCAAAGAAAAGTGAATAAGAAAAGCAAGTAAAAGAGTGTGAAGATCATAATTGAAAGTATCAAGAAGTTAAATAAGAATTCTAAGAAAAGTGAAGTAGAAAAGCAAGTAAAAGAGTGTGAAGATCATAATTGAAAGTAATAAAATGAGAAGGAGAGATGAGATTTCAAAGAAAAGTGAATAAGAAAAGCAAGTAAAAGAGTGTGAAGATCATAATTGAAAGTAATAAAATGAGAAGGAGAGATGAGATTTCTAAGAAAAGTGAAGTAGAAAAGCAAGTAAAAGAGTGTGAAGATCATAATTGAAAGTATCTAGAAGTTAAATAAGATTCTAAGAAAAGTGAATAAGAAATGTAAAAAAAAGAGTGTGAAGATCATAATTTAAAGTAATAAAATGAGAAATAGAGATGAGATTTCTAAGAAAAGTGAATAAGAAAAGCAAGTAAAAGAGTGTGAAGATCATAATTGAAAGTATCTAGAAGTTAAATAAGATTTCTAAGAAAAGTGAACTAGAAAAGTAAGAAAAAGAGTAAGAAGATCATAATTGAAAGTAATAAAATGAGAAAGAGAGATTAGATTTCAAAGAAAAGTGAATAAGAAAAGCAAGTAAAAGAGTGTGAAGATCATAATTGAAAGTATCAAGAAGTTAAATAAGATTTCTAAGAAAAGTGAATAAGAAAAGTAAGAAAAGGAGTCTGAAGATCATAATTGAAAGTATCAAGAAGTTAAATAAGATTTCTAAGAAAAGTGAAGTAGAAAAGCAAGTAAAAGAGTGTGAAGATCATAATTGAAAGTATCAAGAAGTTAAATAAGATTTCTAAGAAAAGTGAAGTAGAAAAGCAAGTAAAAGAGTGTGAAGATCATAATTGAAAGTAATAAAATGAGAAGGAGAGATGAGATTTCTAACAAAAGTGAATAAGAAAAGTAAGTTAAAGAGTGTGAAGATCATAATTGAAAGTAATAAAATGAAAAAGAGAGATTAGATTTCAAAGAAAAGTGAATAAGAAAAGCAAGTAAAAGAGTGTGAAGATCATAATTGAAAGTATCTAGAAGTTAAATAAGATTTCTAAGAAAAGTGAAGTAGAAAAGCAAGTAAAAGAGTGTGAAGATCATAATTGAAAGTAATAAAATGAGAAGGAGAGATGAGATTTCTAAGAAAAGTGAATAAGAAAAGTAAGAAAAAGAGTGTGAAGATCATAATTGAAAGTAATAAAATGAGAAGGAGAGATGAGATTTCTAAGAAAAGTGAATAAGAAAAGCAAGCAAAAGAGTCTGAAGATCATAATTGAAAGTAATAAAATGAGAAGGAGAGATGAGATTTCTAAGAAAAGTGAATAAGAAAAGTAAGAAAAAGAGTGTGAAGATCATAATTGAAAGTATCTAGAAGTTAAATAAGATTTCTAAGAAAAGTGAAGTAGAAAAGCAAGTAAAAGAGTCTGAAGATCATAATTGAAAGTAATAAAATGAGAAAGAGAGATGAGATTTCAAAGAAAAGTGAATAAGAAAAGCAAGTAAAAGAGTCTGAAGATCATAATTGAAAGTAATAAAATGAGAAAGAGAGATGAGATTTCAAAGAAAAGTGAATAAGAAAAGCAAGTAAAAGAGTCTGAAGATCATAATTGAAAGTATCAAGAAGTTAAATAAGATTTCTAAGAAAAGTGAAGTAGAAAAGCAAGTAAAAGAGTGTGAAGATCATAATTGAAAGTATCAAGAAGTTAAATAAGATTTCTAAGAAAAGTGAATAAGAAAAGTAAGAAAAGGAGTCTGAAGATCATAATTGAAAGTATCAAGAAGTTAAATAAGATTTCTAAGAAAAGTGAAGTAGAAAAGCAAGTAAAAGAGTGTGAAGATCATAATTGAAAGTAATAAAATGAGAAGGAGAGATGAGATTTCTAAGAAAAGTGAATAAGAAAAGTAAGTTAAAGAGTGTGAAGATCATAATTGAAAGTAATAAAATGAAAAAGAGAGATTAGATTTCAAAGAAAAGTGAATAAGAAAAGCAAGTAAAAGAGTGTGAAGATCATAATTGAAAGTATCTAGAAGTTAAATAAGATTTCTAAGAAAAGTGAAGTAGAAAAGCAAGTAAAAGAGTCTGAAGATCATAATTGAAAGTAATAAAATGAGAAGGAGAGATGAGATTTCTAAGAAAAGTGAATAAGAAAAGTAAGAAAAAGAGTGTGAAGATCATAATTGAAAGTAATAAAATGAGAAGGAGAGATGAGATTTCTAAGAAAAGTGAATAAGAAAAGCAAGCAAAAGAGTCTGAAGATCATAATTGAAAGTAATAAAATGAGAAGGAGAGATGAGATTTCTATAAAAAGTGAATAAGAAAAGTAAGAAAAAGAGTGTGAAGATCATAATTGAAAGTATCTAGAAGTTAAATAAGATTTCTAAGAAAAGTGAATAAGAAAAGCAAGTAAAAGAGTGTGAAGATCATAATTGAAAGTATCAAGAAGTTAAATAAGATTTCTAAGAAAAGTGAAGTAGAAAAGCAAGTAAAAGAGTGTGAAGATCATAATTGAAAGTATCGAGAAGTTAAATAAGATTTCTAAGAAAAGTGAATAAGAAAAGTAAGTAAAAGAGTGTGAAGATCATAATTGAAAGTAATAAAATGAAAAAGAGAGATTAGATTTCAAAGAAAAGTGAATAAGAAAAGCAAGTAAAAGAGTGTGAAGATCATAATTGAAAGTATCTAGAAGTTAAATAAGATTTCTAAGAAAAGTGAAGTAGAAAAGCAAGTAAAGGAGTCTGAAGATCATAATTGAAAGTAATAAAATGAGAAGGAGAGATGAGATTTCTAAGAAAAGTGAATAAGAAAAGTAAGAAAAAGAGTGTGAAGATCATAATTGAAAGTATCGAGAAGTTAAATAAGATTTCTAAGAAAAGTGAAGTAGAAAAGCAAGTAAAAGAGTGTGAAGATCATAATTTAAAGTAATAAAATGAGAAAGAGAGATTAGATTTCAAAGAAAAGTGAATAAGAAAAGCAAGTAAAAGAGTGTGAAGATCATAATTGAAAGTATCTAGAAGTTAAATAAGATTTCTAAGAAAAGTGAAGTAGAAAAGTAAGAAAAAGAGTTAGAAGATCATAATTGAAAGTAATAAAATGAGAAAGAGAGATGAGATTTCAAAGAAAAGTGAATAAGAAAAGCAAGCAAAAGAGTCTGAAGATCATAATTGAAAGTAATAAAATGAGAAGGAGAGATTAGATTTCAAAGAAAAGTGAATAAGAAAAGCAAGTAAAAGAGTGTGAAGATCATAATTGAAAGTAATAAAATGAAAAAGAGAGATTAGATTTCAAAGAAAAGTGATTAAGAAAAGCAAGTAAAAGAGTGTGAAGATCATAATTGAAAGTATCTAGAAGTTAAATAAGATTTCTAAGAAAAGTGAAGTAGAAAAGCAAGTAAAAGAGTCTGAAGATCATAATTGAAAGTAATAAAATGAGAAAGAGAGATGAGATTTCAAAGAAAAGTGAATAAGAAAAGCAAGTAAAAGAGTGTGAAGATCATAATTGAAAGTATCTAGAAGTTAAATAAGATTTCTAAGAAAAGTGAAGTAGAAAAGCAAGTAAAAGAGTAAGAAGATCATAATTGAAAGTAATAAAATGAGAAGGAGAGATGAGATTTCAAAGAAAAGTGAATAAGAAAAGCAAGTAAAAGAGTGTGAAGATCATAATTGAAAGTATCAAGAAGTTAAATAAGATTTCTAAGAAAAGTGAAGTAGAAAAGTAAGAAAAGGAGTCTGAAGATCATAATTGAAAGTAATAAAATGAGAAAGAGAGATTAGATTTCTAAGAAAAGTGAAGTAGAAAAGCAAGTAAAAGAGTGTGAAGATCATAATTGAAAGTATCAAGAAGTTAAATAAGATTTCTAAGAAAAGTGAATAAGAAAAGCAAGTAAAAGAGTGTGAAGATCATAATTGAAAGTATCAAGAAGTTAAATAAGATTTCTAAGAAAAGTGAAGTAGAAAAGTAAGAAAAAGAGTCTGAAGATCATAATTGAAAGTAATAAAATGAGAAAGAGAGATGAGATTTCAAAGAAAAGTGAATAAGAAAAGCAAGCAAAAGAGTCTGAAGATCATAATTGAAAGTAATAAAATGAGAAGGAGAGATGAGATTTCTAAGAAAAGTGAATAAGAAAAGTAAGAAAAAGAGTGTGAAGATCATAATTGAAAGTATCAAGAAGTTAAATAAGATTTCTAAGAAAAGTGAAGTAGAAAAGCAAGTAAAAGAGTGTGAAGATCATAATTTAAAGTAATAAAATGAGAAAGAGAGATTAGATTTCAAAGAAAAGTGAATAAGAAAAGCAAGTAAAAGAGTGTGAAGATCATAATTGAAAGTATCTAGAAGTTAAATAAGATTTCTAAGAAAAGTGAAGTAGAAAAGTAAGAAAAAGAGTTAGAAGATCATAATTGAAAGTAATAAAATGAGAAAGAGAGATGAGATTTCAAAGAAAAGTGAATAAGAAAAGCAAGCAAAAGAGTCTGAAGATCATAATTGAAAGTAATAAAATGAGAAGGAGAGATTAGATTTCAAAGAAAAGTGAATAAGAAAAGCAAGTAAAAGAGTGTGAAGATCATAATTGAAAGTAATAAAATGAGAAAGAGAGATTAGATTTCTAAGAAAAGTGAAGTAGAAAAGCAAGTAAAAGAGTGTGAAGATCATAATTGAAAGTATCAAGAAGTTAAATAAGATTTCTAAGAAAAGTGAATAAGAAAAGCAAGTAAAAGAGTGTGAAGATCATAATTGAAAGTATCAAGAAGTTAAATAAGATTTCTAAGAAAAGTGAAGTAGAAAAGTAAGAAAAAGAGTCTGAAGATCATAATTGAAAGTAATAAAATGAGAAAGAGAGATGAGATTTCAAAGAAAAGTGAATAAGAAAAGCAAGCAAAAGAGTCTGAAGATCATAATTGAAAGTAATAAAATGAGAAGGAGAGATGAGATTTCTAAGAAAAGTGAATAAGAAAAGTAAGAAAAAGAGTGTGAAGATCATAATTGAAAGTATCAAGAAGTTAAATAAGATTTCTAAGAAAAGTGAAGTAGAAAAGCAAGTAAAAGAGTGTGAAGATCATAATTTAAAGTAATAAAATGAGAAAGAGAGATTAGATTTCAAAGAAAAGTGAATAAGAAAAGCAAGTAAAAGAGTGTGAAGATCATAATTGAAAGTATCTAGAAGTTAAATAAGATTTCTAAGAAAAGTGAAGTAGAAAAGCAAGTAAAAGAGTAAGAAGATCATAATTGAAAGTAATAAAATGAGAAGGAGAGATGAGATTTCAAAGAAAAGTGAATAAGAAAAGCAAGTAAAAGAGTGTGAAGATCATAATTGAAAGTATCAAGAAGTTAAATAAGATTTATAAGAAAAGTGAAGTAGAAAAGTAAGAAAAGGAGTCTGAAGATCATAATTGAAAGTAATAAAATGAGAAAGAGAGATTAGATTTCTAAGAAAAGTGAAGTAGAAAAGCAAGTAAAAGAGTGTGAAGATCATAATTGAAAGTATCAAGAAGTTAAATAAGATTTCTAAGAAAAGTGAAGTAGAAAAGCAAGTAAAAGAGTGTGAAGATCATAATTGAAAGTAATAAAATGAGAAGGAGAGATGAGATTTCTAAGAAAAGTGAATAAGAAAAGTAAGTAAAAGAGTGTGAAGATCATAATTGAAAGTAATAAAATGAGAAAGAGAGATTAGATTTCAAAGAAAAGTGAATAAGAAAAGCAAGTAAAAGAGTGTGAAGATCATAATTGAAAGTATCTAGAAGTTAAATAAGATTTCTAAGAAAAGTGAAGTAGAAAAGCAAGTAAAAGAGTGTGAAGATCATAATTGAAAGTAATAAAATGAGAAGGAGAGATGAGATTTCTAAGAAAAGTGAATAAGAAAAGCAAGTAAAAGAGTGTGAAGATCATAATTGAAAGTATCAAGAAGTTAAATAAGATTTCTAAGAAAAGTGAAGTAGAAAAGCAAGTAAAAGAGTGTGAAGATCATAATTGAAAGTAATAAAATGAGAAGGAGAGATGAGATTTCTAAGAAAAGTGAATAAGAAAAGTAAGAAAAAGAGTCTGAAGATCATAATTGAAAGTAATAAAATGAGAAAGAGAGATGAGATTTCAAAGAAAAGTGAATAAGAAAAGCAAGCAAAAGAGTCTGAAGATCATAATTGAAAGTAATAAAATGAGAAAGAGAGATGAGATTTCAAAGAAAAGTGAATAAGAAAAGCAAGCAAAAGAGTCTGAAGATCATAATTGAAAGTAATAAAATGAGAAGGAGAGATGAGATTTCTAAGAAAAGTGAATAAGAAAAGTAAGAAATAGAGTGTGAAGATCATAATTGAAAGTATCAAGAAGTTAAATAAGATTTCTAAGAAAAGTGAAGTAGAAAAGCAAGTAAAAGAGTGTGAAGATCATAATTGAAGGTATCTAGAAGTTAAAAAAGATTTCTAATAAAAGTGAATAAGAAAAGTAAGTAAAAGAGTGGGAAGATCATAATTGAAAGTAATAAAATGAAAAAGAGAGATTAGATTTCAAAGAAAAGTGAATAAGAAAAGCAAGTAAAAGAGTCTGAAGATCATAATTTAAAGTATCTAGAAGTTAAATAAGATTTCTAAGAAAAGTGAAGTAGAAAAGCAAGTAAAAGAGTGTGAAGATCATAATTGAAAGTAATAAAATGAGAAGGAGAGATGAGATTTCTAAGAAAAGTGAATAAGAAAAGTAAGTAAAAGAGTGTGAAGATTATAATTGAAAGTAATAAAATGAGAAGGAGAGATGAGATTTCTAAGAAAAGTGAATAAGAAAAGTAAGAAAAAGAGTGTGAAGATCATAATTGAAAGTATCAAGAAGTTAAATAAGATTTCTAAGAAAAGTGAAGTAGAAAAGCAAGTAAAAGAGTGTGAAGATCATAATTTAAAGTAATAAAATGAGAAAGAGAGATTAGATTTCAAAGAAAAGTGAATAAGAAAAGCAAGTAAAAGAGTGTGAAGATCATAATTGAAAGTATCTAGAAGTTAAATAAGATTTCTAAGAAAAGTGAAGTAGAAAAGCAAGTAAAAGAGTAAGAAGATCATAATTGAAAGTAATAAAATGAGAAGGAGAGATGAGATTTCAAAGAAAAGTGAATAAGAAAAGCAAGTAAAAGAGTGTGAAGATCATAATTGAAAGTATCAAGAAGTTAAATAAGATTTCTAAGAAAAGTGAAGTAGAAAAGTAAGAAAAGGAGTCTGAAGATCATAATTGAAAGTAATAAAATGAGAAAGAGAGATTAGATTTCTAAGAAAAGTGAAGTAGAAAAGCAAGTAAAAGAGTGTGAAGATCATAATTGAAAGTATCAAGAAGTTAAATAAGATTTCTAAGAAAAGTGAAGTAGAAAAGCAAGTAAAAGAGTGTGAAGATCATAATTGAAAGTAATAAAATGAGAAGGAGAGATGAGATTTCTAAGAAAAGTGAATAAGAAAAGTAAGTAAAAGAGTGTGAAGATCATAATTGAAAGTAATAAAATGAGAAAGAGAGATTAGATTTCAAAGAAAAGTGAATAAGAAAAGCAAGTAAAAGAGTGTGAAGATCATAAGTGAAAGTATCTAGAAGTTAAATAAGATTTCTAAGAAAAGTGAAGTAGAAAAGCAAGTAAAAGAGTATGAAGATCATAATTGAAAGTAATAAAATGAGAAGGAGAGATGAGATTTCTAAGAAAAGTGAATAAGAAAAGCAAGTAAAAGAGTGTGAAGATCATAATTGAAAGTATCAAGAAGTTAAATAAGATTTCTAAGAAAAGTGAAGTAGAAAAGCAAGTAAAAGAGTGTGAAGATCATAATTGAAAGTATCAAGAAGTTAAATAAGATTTCAAAGGAAAGTGAATAAGAAAAGCAAGTAAAAGAGTGTGAAGATCATAATTGAAAGTATCTAGAAGTTAAATAAGATTTCTAAGAAAAGTGAAGTAGAAAAGTAAGAAAAAGAGTCTGAAGATCATAATTGAAAGTAATAAAATGAGAAAGAGAGATTAGATTTCAAAGAAAAGTGAAGTAGAAAAGCAAGTAAAAGAGTCTGAAGATCATAATTGAAAGTAATAAAATGAGAAGGAGAGATGAGATTTCTAAGAAAAGTGAATAAGAAAAGTAAGAAATAGAGTGTGAAGATCATAATTGAAAGTATCAAGAAGTTAAATAAGATTTCTAAGAAAAGTGAAGTAGAAAAGCAAGTAAAAGAGTGTGAAGATCATAATTGAAGGTATCTAGAAGTTAAAAAAGATTTCTAATAAAAGTGAATAAGAAAAGCAAGTAAAAGAGTGTGAAGATCATAATTGAAAGTATCTAGAAGTTAAATAAGATTTCTAAGAAAAGTGAACTAGAAAAGTAAGAAAAAGAGTAAGAAGATCATAATTGAAAGTAATAAAATGAGAAAGAGAGATTAGATTTCAAAGAAAAGTGAATAAGAAAAGCAAGTAAAAGAGTGTGAAGATCATAATTGAAAGTATCTAGAAGTTAAATAAGATTTCTAAGAAAAGTGAATAAGAAAAGTAAGAAAAGGAGTCTGAAGATCATAATTGAAAGTAATAAAATGAAAAAGAGAGATTAGATTTCAAAGAAAAGTGAATAAGAAAAGCAAGTAAAAGAGTGTGAAGATCATAATTGAAAGTATCAAGAAGTTAAATAAGATTTCTAAGAAAAGTGAAGTAGAAAAGCAAGTAAAAGAGTGTGAAGATCATAATTGAAAGTAATAAAATGAGAAGGAGAGATGAGATTTCTAAGAAAAGTGAATAAGAAAAGCAAGTAAAAGAGTGTGAAGATCATAATTGAAAGTAATAAAATGAAAAAGAGAGATTAGATTTCAAAGAAAAGTGAATAAGAAAAGCAAGTAAAAGAGTGTGAAGATCATAATTGAAAGTATCAAGAAGTTAAATAAGATTTCTAAGAAAAGTGAATAAGAAAAGCAAGTAAAAGAGTGTGAAGATCATAATTGAAAGTATCAAGAAGTTAAATAAGATTTCTAAGAAAAGTGAAGTAGAAAAGCAAGTAAAAGAGTGTGAAGATCATAATTGAAAGTAATAAAATGAGAAGGAGAGATTAGATTTCAAAGAAAAGTGAATAAGAAAAGCAAGTAAAAGAGTGTGAAGATCATAATTGAAGGTATCTAGAAGTTAAAAAAGATTTCTAATAAAAGTGAATAAGAAAAGTAAGTAAAAGAGTGGGAAGATCATAATTGAAAGTATCAAGAAGTTAAATAAGATTTCTAAGAAAAGTGAATAAGAAAAGCAAGTAAAAGAGTGTGAAGATCATAATTGAAAGTATCAAGAAGTTAAATAAGATTTCTAAGAAAAGTGAAGTAGAAAAGCAAGTAAAAGAGTGTGAAGATCATAATTGAAAGTAATAAAATGAGAAGGAGAGATGAGATTTCTAAGAAAAGTGAATAAGAAAAGTAAGTAAAAGAGTGTGAAGATCATAATTGAAAGTAATAAAATGAAAAAGAGAGATTAGATTTCAAAGAAAAGTGAATAAGAAAAGCAAGTAAAAGAGTGTGAAGATCATAATTGAAAGTATCTAGAAGTTAAATAAGATTTCTAAGAAAAGTGAAGTAGAAAAGCAAGTAAAAGAGTGTGAAGATCATAATTGAAAGTAATAAAATGAGAAGGAGAGATGAGATTTCAAAGAAAAGTGAATAAGAAAAGCAAGTAAAAGAGTCTGAAGATCATAATTGAAAGTAATAAAATGAGAAGGAGAGATGAGATTTCTAAGAAAAGTGAAGTAGAAAAGCAAGTAAAAGAGTGTGAAGATCATAATTGAAAGTATCTAGAAGTTAAATAAGATTCTAAGAAAAGTGAATAAGAAATGTAAAAAAAAGAGTCTGAAGATCATAATTGAAAGTAATAAAATGAGAAATAGAGATGAGATTTCTAAGAAAAGTGAATAAGAAAAGCAAGTAAAAGAGTGTGAAGATCATAATTGAAAGTATCTAGAAGTTAAATAAGATTTCTAAGAAAAGTGAAGTAGAAAAGTAAGAAAAAGAGTAAGAAGATCATAATTGAAAGTAATAAAATGAGAAAGAGAGATTAGATTTCAAAGAAAAGTGAAGTAGAAAAGCAAGTAAAAGAGTGTGAAGATCATAATTGAAAGTATCAAGAAGTTAAATAAGATTTCTAAGAAAAGTGAATAAGAAAAGTAAGAAAAGGAGTCTGAAGATAATAATTGAAAGTATCAAGAAGTTAAATAAGATTTCTAAAAAAAGTGAAGTAGAAAAGCAAGTAAAAGAGTGTGAAGATCATAATTGAAAGTAATAAAATGAGAAGGAGAGATGAGATTTCTAAGAAAAGTGAATAAGAAAAGTAAGTTAAAGAGTGTGAAGATCATAATTGAAAGTAATAAAATGAGAAGGAGAGATGAGATTTCAAAGAAAAGTGAATAAGAAAAGCAAGTAAAAGAGTGTGAAGATCATAATTGAAAGTATCTAGAAGTTAAATAAGATTTCTAAGAAAAGTGAAGTAGAAAAGCAAGTAAAAGAGTGTGAAGATCATAATTGAAAGTAATAAAATGAGAAGGAGAGATGAGATTTCTAAGAAAAGTGAATAAGAAAAGTAAGAAAAAGAGTGTGAAGATCATAATTGAAAGTAATAAAATGAGAAAGAGAGATTAGATTTCAAAGAAAAGTGAATAAGAAAAGCAAGCAAAAGAGTGTGAAGATCATAATTGAAAGTAATAAAATGAGAAGGAGAGATGAGATTTCTAAGAAAAGTGAATAAGAAAAGTAAGTAAAAGAGTGTGAAGATCATAATTGAAAGTAATAAAATGAAAAAGAGAGATTAGATTTCAAAGAAAAGTGAATAAGAAAAGCAAGTAAAAGAGTGTGAAGATCATAATTGAAAGTATCTAGAAGTTAAATAAGATTTCTAAGAAAAGTGAAGTAGAAAAGCAAGTAAAAGAGTGTGAAGATCATAATTGAAAGTAATAAAATGAGAAGGAGAGATGAGATTTCAAAGAAAAGTGAATAAGAAAAGCAAGTAAAAGAGTGTGAAGATCATAATTGAAAGTATCTAGAAGTTAAATAAGATTTCTAAGAAAAGTGAACTAGAAAAGTAAGAAAAAGAGTAAGAAGATCATAATTGAAAGTAATAAAATGAGAAAGAGAGATTAGATTTCAAAGAAAAGTGAATAAGAAAAGCAAGTAAAAGAGTGTGAAGATCATAATTGAAAGTATCAAGAAGTTAAATAAGATTTCTAAGAAAAGTGAATAAGAAAAGTAAGAAAAGGAGTCTGAAGATCATAATTGAAAGTATCAAGAAGTTAAATAAGATTTCTAAGAAAAGTGAAGTAGAAAAGCAAGTAAAAGAGTGTGAAGATCATAATTGAAAGTAATAAAATGAGAAGGAGAGATGAGATTTCAAAGAAAAGTGAATAAGAAAAGCAAGTAAAAGAGTGTGAAGATCATAATTGAAAGTATCTAGAAGTTAAATAAGATTTCTAAGAAAAGTGAAGTAGAAAAGCAAGTAAAAGAGTGTGAAGATCATAATTGAAAGTAATAAAATGAGAAGGAGAGATGAGATTTCAAAGAAAAGTGAATAAGAAAAGCAAGTAAAAGAGTGTGAAGATCATAATTGAAAGTATCTAGAAGTTAAATAAGATTTCTAAGAAAAGTGAACTAGAAAAGTAAGAAAAAGAGTAAGAAGATCATAATTGAAAGTAATAAAATGAGAAAGAGAGATTAGATTTCAAAGAAAAGTGAATAAGAAAAGCAAGTAAAAGAGTGTGAAGATCATAATTGAAAGTATCAAGAAGTTAAATAAGATTTCTAAGAAAAGTGAATAAGAAAAGCAAGTAAAAGAGTGTGAAGATCATAATTGAAAGTATCAAGAAGTTAAATAAGATTTCTAAGAAAAGTGAAGTAGAAAAGCAAGTAAAAGAGTGTGAAGATCATAATTGAAAGTAATAAAATGAGAAGGAGAGATGAGATTTCTAAGAAAAGTGAATAAGAAAAGTAAGTAAAAGAGTGTGAAGATCATAATTGAAAGTAATAAAATGAGAAGGAGAGATGAGATTTCTAAGAAAAGTGAATAAGAAAAGCAAGTAAAAGAGTGTGAAGATCATAATTGAAAGTATCAAGAAGTTAAATAAGATTTCTAAGAAAAGTGAAGTAGAAAAGCAAGTAAAAGAGTGTGAAGATCATAATTGAAAGTAATAAAATGAGAAGGAGAGATGAGATTTCTAAGAAAAGTGAATAAGAAAAGCAAGTAAAAGAGTGTGAAGATCATAATTGAAGGTATCTAGAAGAAAAAAAAAGATTTCTAATAAAAGTGAATAAGAAAAGTAAGTAAAAGAGTGGGAAGATCATAATTGAAAGTATCAAGAAGTTAAATAAGATTTCTAAGAAAAGTGAATAAGAAAAGCAAGTAAAAGAGTGTGAAGATCATAATTGAAAGTATCAAGAAGTTAAATAAGATTTCTAAGAAAAGTGAAGTAGAAAAGCAAGTAAAAGAGTGTGAAGATCATAATTGAAAGTAATAAAATGAGAAGGAGAGATGAGATTTCTAAGAAAAGTGAATAAGAAAAGTAAGTAAAAGAGTGTGAAGATCATAATTGAAAGTAATAAAATGAAAAAGAGAGATTAGATTTCAAAGAAAAGTGAATAAGAAAAGCAAGTAAAAGAGTGTGAAGATCATAATTGAAAGTATCTAGAAGTTAAATAAGATTTCTAAGAAAAGTGAAGTAGAAAAGCAAGTAAAAGAGTGTGAAGATCATAATTGAAAGTAATAAAATGAGAAGGAGAGATGAGATTTCAAAGAAAAGTGAATAAGAAAAGCAAGTAAAAGAGTCTGAAGATCATAATTGAAAGTAATAAAATGAGAAGGAGAGATGAGATTTCTAAGAAAAGTGAAGTAGAAAAGCAAGTAAAAGAGTGTGAAGATCATAATTGAAAGTATCTAGAAGTTAAATAAGATTCTAAGAAAAGTGAATAAGAAATGTAAAAAAAAGAGTCTGAAGATCATAATTGAAAGTAATAAAATGAGAAATAGAGATGAGATTTCTAAGAAAAGTGAATAAGAAAAGCAAGTAAAAGAGTGTGAAGATCATAATTGAAAGTATCTAGAAGTTAAATAAGATTTCTAAGAAAAGTGAAGTAGAAAAGTAAGAAAAAGAGTAAGAAGATCATAATTGAAAGTAATAAAATGAGAAAGAGAGATTAGATTTCAAAGAAAAGTGAAGTAGAAAAGCAAGTAAAAGAGTGTGAAGATCATAATTGAAAGTATCAAGAAGTTAAATAAGATTTCTAAGAAAAGTGAATAAGAAAAGTAAGAAAAGGAGTCTGAAGATAATAATTGAAAGTATCAAGAAGTTAAATAAGATTTCTAAAAAAAGTGAAGTAGAAAAGCAAGTAAAAGAGTGTGAAGATCATAATTGAAAGTAATAAAATGAGAAGGAGAGATGAGATTTCTAAGAAAAGTGAATAAGAAAAGTAAGTTAAAGAGTGTGAAGATCATAATTGAAAGTAATAAAATGAGAAGGAGAGATGAGATTTCAAAGAAAAGTGAATAAGAAAAGCAAGTAAAAGAGTGTGAAGATCATAATTGAAAGTATCTAGAAGTTAAATAAGATTTCTAAGAAAAGTGAAGTAGAAAAGCAAGTAAAAGAGTGTGAAGATCATAATTGAAAGTAATAAAATGAGAAGGAGAGATGAGATTTCTAAGAAAAGTGAATAAGAAAAGTAAGAAAAAGAGTGTGAAGATCATAATTGAAAGTAATAAAATGAGAAAGAGAGATTAGATTTCAAAGAAAAGTGAATAAGAAAAGCAAGCAAAAGAGTGTGAAGATCATAATTGAAAGTAATAAAATGAGAAGGAGAGATGAGATTTCTAAGAAAAGTGAATAAGAAAAGTAAGTAAAAGAGTGTGAAGATCATAATTGAAAGTAATAAAATGAAAAAGAGAGATTAGATTTCAAAGAAAAGTGAATAAGAAAAGCAAGTAAAAGAGTGTGAAGATCATAATTGAAAGTATCTAGAAGTTAAATAAGATTTCTAAGAAAAGTGAAGTAGAAAAGCAAGTAAAAGAGTGTGAAGATCATAATTGAAAGTAATAAAATGAGAAGGAGAGATGAGATTTCAAAGAAAAGTGAATAAGAAAAGCAAGTAAAAGAGTGTGAAGATCATAATTGAAAGTATCTAGAAGTTAAATAAGATTTCTAAGAAAAGTGAACTAGAAAAGTAAGAAAAAGAGTAAGAAGATCATAATTGAAAGTAATAAAATGAGAAAGAGAGATTAGATTTCAAAGAAAAGTGAATAAGAAAAGCAAGTAAAAGAGTGTGAAGATCATAATTGAAAGTATCAAGAAGTTAAATAAGATTTCTAAGAAAAGTGAATAAGAAAAGTAAGAAAAGGAGTCTGAAGATCATAATTGAAAGTATCAAGAAGTTAAATAAGATTTCTAAGAAAAGTGAAGTAGAAAAGCAAGTAAAAGAGTGTGAAGATCATAATTGAAAGTAATAAAATGAGAAGGAGAGATGAGATTTCAAAGAAAAGTGAATAAGAAAAGCAAGTAAAAGAGTGTGAAGATCATAATTGAAAGTATCTAGAAGTTAAATAAGATTTCTAAGAAAAGTGAAGTAGAAAAGCAAGTAAAAGAGTGTGAAGATCATAATTGAAAGTAATAAAATGAGAAGGAGAGATGAGATTTCAAAGAAAAGTGAATAAGAAAAGCAAGTAAAAGAGTGTGAAGATCATAATTGAAAGTATCTAGAAGTTAAATAAGATTTCTAAGAAAAGTGAACTAGAAAAGTAAGAAAAAGAGTAAGAAGATCATAATTGAAAGTAATAAAATGAGAAAGAGAGATTAGATTTCAAAGAAAAGTGAATAAGAAAAGCAAGTAAAAGAGTGTGAAGATCATAATTGAAAGTATCAAGAAGTTAAATAAGATTTCTAAGAAAAGTGAATAAGAAAAGCAAGTAAAAGAGTGTGAAGATCATAATTGAAAGTATCAAGAAGTTAAATAAGATTTCTAAGAAAAGTGAAGTAGAAAAGCAAGTAAAAGAGTGTGAAGATCATAATTGAAAGTAATAAAATGAGAAGGAGAGATGAGATTTCTAAGAAAAGTGAATAAGAAAAGTAAGTAAAAGAGTGTGAAGATCATAATTGAAAGTAATAAAATGAGAAGGAGAGATGAGATTTCTAAGAAAAGTGAATAAGAAAAGCAAGTAAAAGAGTGTGAAGATCATAATTGAAAGTATCAAGAAGTTAAATAAGATTTCTAAGAAAAGTGAAGTAGAAAAGCAAGTAAAAGAGTGTGAAGATCATAATTGAAAGTAATAAAATGAGAAGGAGAGATGAGATTTCTAAGAAAAGTGAATAAGAAAAGTAAGTAAAAGAGTGTGAAGATCATAATTGAAAGTAATAAAATGAAAAAGAGAGATTAGATTTCAAAGAAAAGTGAATAAGAAAAGCAAGTAAAAGAGTGTGAAGATCATAATTGAAAGTATCTAGAAGTTAAATAAGATTTCTAAGAAAAGTGAAGTAGAAAAGCAAGTAAAAGAGTGTGAAGATCATAATTGAAAGTAATAAAATGAGAAGGAGAGATGAGATTTCAAAGAAAAGTGAATAAGAAAAGCAAGTAAAAGAGTCTGAAGATCATAATTGAAAGTAATAAAATGAGAAGGAGAGATGAGATTTCTAAGAAAAGTGAAGTAGAAAAGCAAGTAAAAGAGTGTGAAGATCATAATTGAAAGTATCTAGAAGTTAAATAAGATTCTAAGAAAAGTGAATAAGAAATGTAAAAAAAAGAGTCTGAAGATCATAATTGAAAGTAATAAAATGAGAAATAGAGATGAGATTTCTAAGAAAAGTGAATAAGAAAAGCAAGTAAAAGAGTGTGAAGATCATAATTGAAAGTATCTAGAAGTTAAATAAGATTTCTAAGAAAAGTGAAGTAGAAAAGTAAGAAAAAGAGTAAGAAGATCATAATTGAAAGTAATAAAATGAGAAAGAGAGATTAGATTTCAAAGAAAAGTGAAGTAGAAAAGCAAGTAAAAGAGTGTGAAGATCATAATTGAAAGTATCAAGAAGTTAAATAAGATTTCTAAGAAAAGTGAATAAGAAAAGTAAGAAAAGGAGTCTGAAGATAATAATTGAAAGTATCAAGAAGTTAAATAAGATTTCTAAAAAAAGTGAAGTAGAAAAGCAAGTAAAAGAGTGTGAAGATCATAATTGAAAGTAATAAAATGAGAAGGAGAGATGAGATTTCTAAGAAAAGTGAATAAGAAAAGTAAGTTAAAGAGTGTGAAGATCATAATTGAAAGTAATAAAATGAGAAGGAGAGATGAGATTTCAAAGAAAAGTGAATAAGAAAAGCAAGTAAAAGAGTGTGAAGATCATAATTGAAAGTATCTAGAAGTTAAATAAGATTTCTAAGAAAAGTGAAGTAGAAAAGCAAGTAAAAGAGTGTGAAGATCATAATTGAAAGTAATAAAATGAGAAGGAGAGATGAGATTTCTAAGAAAAGTGAATAAGAAAAGTAAGAAAAAGAGTGTGAAGATCATAATTGAAAGTAATAAAATGAGAAAGAGAGATTAGATTTCAAAGAAAAGTGAATAAGAAAAGCAAGCAAAAGAGTGTGAAGATCATAATTGAAAGTAATAAAATGAGAAGGAGAGATGAGATTTCTAAGAAAAGTGAATAAGAAAAGTAAGTAAAAGAGTGTGAAGATCATAATTGAAAGTAATAAAATGAAAAAGAGAGATTAGATTTCAAAGAAAAGTGAATAAGAAAAGCAAGTAAAAGAGTGTGAAGATCATAATTGAAAGTATCTAGAAGTTAAATAAGATTTCTAAGAAAAGTGAAGTAGAAAAGCAAGTAAAAGAGTGTGAAGATCATAATTGAAAGTAATAAAATGAGAAGGAGAGATGAGATTTCAAAGAAAAGTGAATAAGAAAAGCAAGTAAAAGAGTGTGAAGATCATAATTGAAAGTATCTAGAAGTTAAATAAGATTTCTAAGAAAAGTGAACTAGAAAAGTAAGAAAAAGAGTAAGAAGATCATAATTGAAAGTAATAAAATGAGAAAGAGAGATTAGATTTCAAAGAAAAGTGAATAAGAAAAGCAAGTAAAAGAGTGTGAAGATCATAATTGAAAGTATCAAGAAGTTAAATAAGATTTCTAAGAAAAGTGAATAAGAAAAGTAAGAAAAGGAGTCTGAAGATCATAATTGAAAGTATCAAGAAGTTAAATAAGATTTCTAAGAAAAGTGAAGTAGAAAAGCAAGTAAAAGAGTGTGAAGATCATAATTGAAAGTATCAAGAAGTTAAATAAGATTTCTAAGAAAAGTGAAGTAGAAAAGCAAGTAAAAGAGTGTGAAGATCATAATTGAAAGTATCTAGAAGTTAAAAAAGATTTCTAATAAAAGTGAATAAGAAAAGTAAGTAAAAGAGTGGGAAGATCATAATTGAAAGTAATAAAATGAAAAAGAGAGATTAGATTTCAAAGAAAAGTGAATAAGAAAAAGCAAGTAAAAGAGTGTGAAGATCATAATTGAAAGTATCAAGAAGTTAAATAAGATTTCTAAAAAAAGTGAAGTAGAAAAGCAAGTAAAAGAGTGTGAAGATCATAATTGAAAGTA
>CAMPDV010006500.1:0-19379 GCA_946699065.1 Loxodes magnus
CTACAAGCATATCTTGACTAAACGAATACAGATTCGTAATTATTATATTACTACTAACATTTTGGATATTCTAACTCATATTTTAGTGCTTGCTACGAAAACTTATCATTAGATTTTAATTTCTTACTTTACTTCTTCACTTTTCTAAATACTTATTACTTCTCAAAGCATACTCCTTAAAACTTATCATTAGATATTCTTTTCTTACTTTACTTCTTCACTTTTCTATAGGCTAACTTTCATCTACAAGCATATCTTGACAAACCGAATATAGATTCGTAATTGTGACATTATTACTAACATTTTGGATATTCTAACTTATATTTTAGTTCTTGCTACGAAAACTTATCATTAGATATTCTTTTCTTACTTTACTTCTTCACTTTCCTAAATACTTATTACTTCTCAAAACATACTACTTAAAACTGAAATTATATCTTCTTTTCTTACTTTACTTCTTCACTTTCCCTAAATACTTATTACTTCTCAAAGCATACTCCTTAAAACTGAAATTCTATCTTCTTTTCTTACTTTACTTCTTCACTTTTCTATAGACTAACTTTCATCTACAAGCATATCTTGACTAAACGAATACAGATTCGTAATTATTATATTACTACTAACATTTTGGATATTCTAACTCATATTTTAGTGCTTGCTACGAAAACTTATCATTAGATTTTAATTTCTTACTTTACTTCTTCACTTTTCTAAATACTTATTACTTCTCAAAGCATACTCCTTAAAACTTATCATTAGATATTCTTTTCTTACTTTACTTCTTCACTTTTCTATAGGCTAACTTTCATCTACAAGCATATCTTGACTAAACGAATACAGATTCGTAATTATTATATTACTACTAACATTTTGGATATTCTAACTCATATTTTAGTGCTTGCTACGAAAACTTATCATTAGATTTTAATTTCTTACTTTACTTCTTCACTTTTCTAAATACTTATTACTTCTCAAAGCATACTCCTTAAAACTTATCATTAGATATTCTTTTCTTACTTTACTTCTTCACTTTTCTATAGGCTAACTTTCATCTACAAGCATATCTTGACAAACCGAATATAGATTCGTAATTGTGACATTATTACTAACATTTTGGATATTCTAACTTATATTTTAGTTCTTGCTACGAAAACTTATCATTAGATATTCTTTTCTTACTTTACTTCTTCACTTTCCTAAATACTTATTACTTCTCAAAACATACTACTTAAAACTGAAATTATATCTTCTTTTCTTACTTTACTTCTTCACTTCCCTAAATACTTATTACTTCTCAAAGCATACTCCTTAAAACTGAAATTCTATCTTCTTTTCTTACTTTACTTCTTCACTTTTCTATAGACTAACTTTCATCTACAAGCATATCTTGACTAAACGAATACAGATTCGTAATTATTATATTACTACTAACATTTTGGATATTCTAACTCATATTTTAGTGCTTGCTACGAAAACTTATCATTAGATTTTAATTTCTTACTTTACTTCTTCACTTTTCTAAATACTTATTACTTCTCAAAGCATACTCCTTAAAACTTATCATTAGATATTCTTTTCTTACTTTACTTCTTCACTTTTCTATAGGCTAACTTTCATCTACAAGCATATCTTGACAAACCGAATATAGATTCGTAATTGTGACATTATTACTAACATTTTGGATATTCTAACTTATATTTTAGTTCTTGCTACGAAAACTTATCATTAGATATTCTTTTCTTACTTTACTTCTTCACTTTCCTAAATACTTATTACTTCTCAAAACATACTACTTAAAACTGAAATTATATCTTCTTTTCTTACTTTACTTCTTCACTTCCCTAAATACTTATTACTTCTCAAAGCATACTCCTTAAAACTGAAATTCTATCTTCTTTTCTTACTTTACTTCTTCACTTTTCTATAGACTAACTTTCATCTACAAGCATATCTTGACTAAACGAATACAGATTCGTAATTATTATATTACTACTAACATTTTGGATATTCTAACTCATATTTTAGTGCTTGCTACGAAAACTTATCATTAGATTTTAATTTCTTACTTTACTTCTTCACTTTTCTAAATACTTATTACTTCTCAAAGCATACTCCTTAAAACTTATCATTAGATATTCTTTTCTTACTTTACTTCTTCACTTTTCTATAGGCTAACTTTCATCTACAAGCATATCTTGACAAACCGAATATAGATTCGTAATTGTGACATTATTACTAACATTTTGGATATTCTAACTTATATTTTAGTTCTTGCTACGAAAACTTATCATTAGATATTCTTTTCTTACTTTACTTCTTCACTTTCCTAAATACTTATTACTTCTCAAAACATACTACTTAAAACTGAAATTATATCTTCTTTTCTTACTTTACTTCTTCACTTTTCTAAATACTTATTACTTCTCAAAGCATACTCCTTAAAACTGAAATTATATCTTCTTTTCTTACTTTACTTCTTCACTTTTCTAAATACTTATTACTTCTCAAAGCATACTCCTTAAAACTTATCATTAGATATTCTTTTCTTACTTTACTTCTTCACTTTTCTATAGGCTAACTTTCATCTACAAGCATATCTTGACTAAACGAATACAGATTCGTAATTATTATATTACTACTAACATTTTGGATATTCTAACTCATATTTTAGTGCTTGCTACGAAAACTTATCATTAGATTTTAATTTCTTACTTTACTTCTTCACTTTTCTAAATACTTATTACTTCTCAAAGCATACTCCTTAAAACTTATCATTAGATATTCTTTTCTTACTTTACTTCTTCACTTTTCTATAGGCTAACTTTCATCTACAAGCATATCTTGACTAAACGAATACAGATTCGTAATTATTATATTACTACTAACATTTTGGATATTCTAACTCATATTTTAGTGCTTGCTACGAAAACTTATCATTAGATTTTAATTTCTTACTTTACTTCTTCACTTTTCTAAATACTTATTACTTCTCAAAGCATACTCCTTAAAACTTATCATTAGATATTCTTTTCTTACTTTACTTCTTCACTTTTCTATAGGCTAACTTTCATCTACAAGCATATCTTGACAAACCGAATATAGATTCGTAATTGTGACATTATTACTAACATTTTGGATATTCTAACTTATATTTTAGTTCTTGCTACGAAAACTTATCATTAGATATTCTTTTCTTACTTTACTTCTTCACTTTCCTAAATACTTATTACTTCTCAAAACATACTACTTAAAACTGAAATTATATCTTCTTTTCTTACTTTACTTCTTCACTTCCCTAAATACTTATTACTTCTCAAAGCATACTCCTTAAAACTGAAATTCTATCTTCTTTTCTTACTTTACTTCTTCACTTTTCTATAGACTAACTTTCATCTACAAGCATATCTTGACTAAACGAATACAGATTCGTAATTATTATATTACTACTAACATTTTGGATATTCTAACTCATATTTTAGTGCTTGCTACGAAAACTTATCATTAGATTTTAATTTCTTACTTTACTTCTTCACTTTTCTAAATACTTATTACTTCTCAAAGCATACTCCTTAAAACTTATCATTAGATATTCTTTTCTTACTTTACTTCTTCACTTTTCTATAGGCTAACTTTCATCTACAAGCATATCTTGACAAACCGAATATAGATTCGTAATTGTGACATTATTACTAACATTTTGGATATTCTAACTTATATTTTAGTTCTTGCTACGAAAACTTATCATTAGATATTCTTTTCTTACTTTACTTCTTCACTTTCCTAAATACTTATTACTTCTCAAAACATACTACTTAAAACTGAAATTATATCTTCTTTTCTTACTTTACTTCTTCACTTTTCTAAATACTTATTACTTCTCAAAGCATACTCCTTAAAACTGAAATTATATCTTCTTTTCTTACTTTACTTCTTCACTTTTCTAAATACTTATTACTTCTCAAAGCATACTCCTTAAAACTTATCATTAGATATTCTTTTCTTACTTTACTTCTTCACTTTTCTATAGGCTAACTTTCATCTACAAGCATATCTTGACTAAACGAATACAGATTCGTAATTATTATATTACTACTAACATTTTGGATATTCTAACTCATATTTTAGTGCTTGCTACGAAAACTTATCATTAGATTTTAATTTCTTACTTTACTTCTTCACTTTTCTAAATACTTATTACTTCTCAAAGCATACTCCTTAAAACTTATCATTAGATATTCTTTTCTTACTTTACTTCTTCACTTCCCTAAATACTTATTACTTCTCAAAGCATACTCCTTAAAACTGAAATTCTATCTTCTTTTCTTACTTTACTTCTTCACTTTTCTATAGACTAACTTTCATCTACAAGCATATCTTGACTAAACGAATACAGATTCGTAATTATTATATTACTACTAACATTTTGGATATTCTAACTCATATTTTAGTGCTTGCTACGAAAACTTATCATTAGATTTTAATTTCTTACTTTACTTCTTCACTTTTCTAAATACTTATTACTTCTCAAAGCATACTCCTTAAAACTTATCATTAGATATTCTTTTCTTACTTTACTTCTTCACTTTTCTATAGGCTAACTTTCATCTACAAGCATATCTTGACTAAACGAATACAGATTCGTAATTATTATATTACTACTAACATTTTGGATATTCTAACTCATATTTTAGTGCTTGCTACGAAAACTTATCATTAGATTTTAATTTCTTACTTTACTTCTTCACTTTTCTAAATACTTATTACTTCTCAAAGCATACTCCTTAAAACTTATCATTAGATATTCTTTTCTTACTTTACTTCTTCACTTTTCTATAGGCTAACTTTCATCTACAAGCATATCTTGACTAAACGAATACAGATTCGTAATTATTATATTACTACTAACATTTTGGATATTCTAACTCATATTTTAGTGCTTGCTACGAAAACTTATCATTAGATTTTAATTTCTTACTTTACTTCTTCACTTTTCTAAATACTTATTACTTCTCAAAGCATACTCCTTAAAACTTATCATTAGATATTCTTTTCTTACTTTACTTCTTCACTTTTCTATAGGCTAACTTTCATCTACAAGCATATCTTGACAAACCGAATATAGATTCGTAATTGTGACATTATTACTAACATTTTGGATATTCTAACTTATATTTTAGTTCTTGCTACGAAAACTTATCATTAGATATTCTTTTCTTACTTTACTTCTTCACTTTCCTAAATACTTATTACTTCTCAAAACATACTACTTAAAACTTATCATTAGATATTCTTTTCTTACTTTACTTCTTCACTTCCCTAAATACTTATTACTTCTCAAAGCATACTCCTTAAAACTGAAATTCTATCTTCTTTTCTTACTTTACTTCTTCACTTTTCTATAGACTAACTTTCATCTACAAGCATATCTTGACTAAACGAATACAGATTCGTAATTATTATATTACTACTAACATTTTGGATATTCTAACTCATATTTTAGTGCTTGCTACGAAAACTTATCATTAGATTTTAATTTCTTACTTTACTTCTTCACTTTTCTAAATACTTATTACTTCTCAAAGCATACTCCTTAAAACTTATCATTAGATATTCTTTTCTTACTTTACTTCTTCACTTTTCTATAGGCTAACTTTCATCTACAAGCATATCTTGACTAAACGAATACAGATTCGTAATTATTATATTACTACTAACATTTTGGATATTCTAACTCATATTTTAGTGCTTGCTACGAAAACTTATCATTAGATTTTAATTTCTTACTTTACTTCTTCACTTTTCTAAATACTTATTACTTCTCAAAGCATACTCCTTAAAACTTATCATTAGATATTCTTTTCTTACTTTACTTCTTCACTTTTCTATAGGCTAACTTTCATCTACAAGCATATCTTGACTAAACGAATACAGATTCGTAATTATTATATTACTACTAACATTTTGGATATTCTAACTCATATTTTAGTGCTTGCTACGAAAACTTATCATTAGATTTTAATTTCTTACTTTACTTCTTCACTTTTCTAAATACTTATTACTTCTCAAAGCATACTCCTTAAAACTTATCATTAGATATTCTTTTCTTACTTTACTTCTTCACTTTTCTATAGACTAACTTTCATCTACAAGCATATCTTGACTAAACGAATACAGATTCGTAATTATTATATTACTACTAACATTTTGGATATTCTAACTCATATTTTAGTGCTTGCTACGAAAACTTATCATTAGATTTTAATTTCTTACTTTACTTCTTCACTTTTCTAAATACTTATTACTTCTCAAAGCATACTCCTTAAAACTTATCATTAGATATTCTTTTCTTACTTTACTTCTTCACTTTTCTATAGGCTAACTTTCATCTACAAGCATATCTTGACTAAACGAATACAGATTCGTAATTATTATATTACTACTAACATTTTGGATATTCTAACTCATATTTTAGTGCTTGCTACGAAAACTTATCATTAGATTTTAATTTCTTACTTTACTTCTTCACTTTTCTAAATACTTATTACTTCTCAAAGCATACTCCTTAAAACTTATCATTAGATATTCTTTTCTTACTTTACTTCTTCACTTTTCTATAGGCTAACTTTCATCTACAAGCATATCTTGACTAAACGAATACAGATTCGTAATTATTATATTACTACTAACATTTTGGATATTCTAACTCATATTTTAGTGCTTGCTACGAAAACTTATCATTAGATTTTAATTTCTTACTTTACTTCTTCACTTTTCTAAATACTTATTACTTCTCAAAGCATACTCCTTAAAACTTATCATTAGATATTCTTTTCTTACTTTACTTCTTCACTTTTCTATAGGCTAACTTTCATCTACAAGCATATCTTGACTAAACGAATACAGATTCGTAATTATTATATTACTACTAACATTTTGGATATTCTAACTCATATTTTAGTGCTTGCTACGAAAACTTATCATTAGATTTTAATTTCTTACTTTACTTCTTCACTTCCCTAAATACTTATTACTTCTCAAAGCATACTCCTTAAAACTGAAATTCTATCTTCTTTTCTTACTTTACTTCTTCACTTTTCTATAGACTAACTTTCATCTACAAGCATATCTTGACTAAACGAATACAGATTCGTAATTATTATATTACTACTAACATTTTGGATATTCTAACTCATATTTTAGTGCTTGCTACGAAAACTTATCATTAGATTTTAATTTCTTACTTTACTTCTTCACTTTTCTAAATACTTATTACTTCTCAAAGCATACTCCTTAAAACTTATCATTAGATATTCTTTTCTTACTTTACTTCTTCACTTTTCTATAGGCTAACTTTCATCTACAAGCATATCTTGACTAAACGAATACAGATTCGTAATTATTATATTACTACTAACATTTTGGATATTCTAACTCATATTTTAGTGCTTGCTACGAAAACTTATCATTAGATTTTAATTTCTTACTTTACTTCTTCACTTTTCTAAATACTTATTACTTCTCAAAGCATACTCCTTAAAACTTATCATTAGATATTCTTTTCTTACTTTACTTCTTCACTTTTCTATAGGCTAACTTTCATCTACAAGCATATCTTGACTAAACGAATACAGATTCGTAATTATTATATTACTACTAACATTTTGGATATTCTAACTCATATTTTAGTGCTTGCTACGAAAACTTATCATTAGATTTTAATTTCTTACTTTACTTCTTCACTTTTCTAAATACTTATTACTTCTCAAAGCATACTCCTTAAAACTTATCATTAGATATTCTTTTCTTACTTTACTTCTTCACTTTTCTATAGGCTAACTTTCATCTACAAGCATATCTTGACTAAACGAATACAGATTCGTAATTATTATATTACTACTAACATTTTGGATATTCTAACTCATATTTTAGTGCTTGCTACGAAAACTTATCATTAGATTTTAATTTCTTACTTTACTTCTTCACTTTTCTAAATACTTATTACTTCTCAAAGCATACTCCTTAAAACTTATCATTAGATATTCTTTTCTTACTTTACTTCTTCACTTTTCTATAGGCTAACTTTCATCTACAAGCATATCTTGACTAAACGAATACAGATTCGTAATTATTATATTACTACTAACATTTTGGATATTCTAACTCATATTTTAGTGCTTGCTACGAAAACTTATCATTAGATTTTAATTTCTTACTTTACTTCTTCACTTTTCTAAATACTTATTACTTCTCAAAGCATACTCCTTAAAACTTATCATTAGATATTCTTTTCTTACTTTACTTCTTCACTTTTCTATAGACTAACTTTCATCTACAAGCATATCTTGACTAAACGAATACAGATTCGTAATTATTATATTACTACTAACATTTTGGATATTCTAACTCATATTTTAGTGCTTGCTACGAAAACTTATCATTAGATTTTAATTTCTTACTTTACTTCTTCACTTTTCTAAATACTTATTACTTCTCAAAGCATACTCCTTAAAACTTATCATTAGATATTCTTTTCTTACTTTACTTCTTCACTTTTCTATAGGCTAACTTTCATCTACAAGCATATCTTGACTAAACGAATACAGATTCGTAATTATTATATTACTACTAACATTTTGGATATTCTAACTCATATTTTAGTGCTTGCTACGAAAACTTATCATTAGATTTTAATTTCTTACTTTACTTCTTCACTTTTCTAAATACTTATTACTTCTCAAAGCATACTCCTTAAAACTTATCATTAGATATTCTTTTCTTACTTTACTTCTTCACTTTTCTATAGACTAACTTTCATCTACAAGCATATCTTGACTAAACGAATACAGATTCGTAATTATTATATTACTACTAACATTTTGGATATTCTAACTCATATTTTAGTGCTTGCTACGAAAACTTATCATTAGATTTTAATTTCTTACTTTACTTCTTCACTTTTCTAAATACTTATTACTTCTCAAAGCATACTCCTTAAAACTTATCATTAGATATTCTTTTCTTACTTTACTTCTTCACTTTTCTATAGGCTAACTTTCATCTACAAGCATATCTTGACTAAACGAATACAGATTCGTAATTATTATATTACTACTAACATTTTGGATATTCTAACTCATATTTTAGTGCTTGCTACGAAAACTTATCATTAGATTTTAATTTCTTACTTTACTTCTTCACTTTTCTAAATACTTATTACTTCTCAAAGCATACTCCTTAAAACTTATCATTAGATATTCTTTTCTTACTTTACTTCTTCACTTTTCTATAGGCTAACTTTCATCTACAAGCATATCTTGACTAAACGAATACAGATTCGTAATTATTATATTACTACTAACATTTTGGATATTCTAACTCATATTTTAGTGCTTGCTACGAAAACTTATCATTAGATTTTAATTTCTTACTTTACTTCTTCACTTTTCTAAATACTTATTACTTCTCAAAGCATACTCCTTAAAACTTATCATTAGATATTCTTTTCTTACTTTACTTCTTCACTTTTCTATAGGCTAACTTTCATCTACAAGCATATCTTGACTAAACGAATACAGATTCGTAATTATTATATTACTACTAACATTTTGGATATTCTAACTCATATTTTAGTGCTTGCTACGAAAACTTATCATTAGATTTTAATTTCTTACTTTACTTCTTCACTTCCCTAAATACTTATTACTTCTCAAAGCATACTCCTTAAAACTGAAATTCTATCTTCTTTTCTTACTTTACTTCTTCACTTTTCTATAGACTAACTTTCATCTACAAGCATATCTTGACTAAACGAATACAGATTCGTAATTATTATATTACTACTAACATTTTGGATATTCTAACTCATATTTTAGTGCTTGCTACGAAAACTTATCATTAGATTTTAATTTCTTACTTTACTTCTTCACTTTTCTAAATACTTATTACTTCTCAAAGCATACTCCTTAAAACTTATCATTAGATATTCTTTTCTTACTTTACTTCTTCACTTTTCTATAGGCTAACTTTCATCTACAAGCATATCTTGACTAAACGAATACAGATTCGTAATTATTATATTACTACTAACATTTTGGATATTCTAACTCATATTTTAGTGCTTGCTACGAAAACTTATCATTAGATTTTAATTTCTTACTTTACTTCTTCACTTTTCTAAATACTTATTACTTCTCAAAGCATACTCCTTAAAACTTATCATTAGATATTCTTTTCTTACTTTACTTCTTCACTTTTCTATAGGCTAACTTTCATCTACAAGCATATCTTGACTAAACGAATACAGATTCGTAATTATTATATTACTACTAACATTTTGGATATTCTAACTCATATTTTAGTGCTTGCTACGAAAACTTATCATTAGATTTTAATTTCTTACTTTACTTCTTCACTTTTCTAAATACTTATTACTTCTCAAAGCATACTCCTTAAAACTTATCATTAGATATTCTTTTCTTACTTTACTTCTTCACTTTTCTATAGGCTAACTTTCATCTACAAGCATATCTTGACTAAACGAATACAGATTCGTAATTATTATATTACTACTAACATTTTGGATATTCTAACTCATATTTTAGTGCTTGCTACGAAAACTTATCATTAGATTTTAATTTCTTACTTTACTTCTTCACTTTTCTAAATACTTATTACTTCTCAAAGCATACTCCTTAAAACTTATCATTAGATATTCTTTTCTTACTTTACTTCTTCACTTTTCTATAGGCTAACTTTCATCTACAAGCATATCTTGACTAAACGAATACAGATTCGTAATTATTATATTACTACTAACATTTTGGATATTCTAACTCATATTTTAGTGCTTGCTACGAAAACTTATCATTAGATTTTAATTTCTTACTTTACTTCTTCACTTTTCTAAATACTTATTACTTCTCAAAGCATACTCCTTAAAACTTATCATTAGATATTCTTTTCTTACTTTACTTCTTCACTTTTCTATAGGCTAACTTTCATCTACAAGCATATCTTGACTAAACGAATACAGATTCGTAATTATTATATTACTACTAACATTTTGGATATTCTAACTCATATTTTAGTGCTTGCTACGAAAACTTATCATTAGATTTTAATTTCTTACTTTACTTCTTCACTTTTCTAAATACTTATTACTTCTCAAAGCATACTCCTTAAAACTTATCATTAGATATTCTTTTCTTACTTTACTTCTTCACTTTTCTATAGACTAACTTTCATCTACAAGCATATCTTGACTAAACGAATACAGATTCGTAATTATTATATTACTACTAACATTTTGGATATTCTAACTCATATTTTAGTGCTTGCTACGAAAACTTATCATTAGATTTTAATTTCTTACTTTACTTCTTCACTTTTCTAAATACTTATTACTTCTCAAAGCATACTCCTTAAAACTTATCATTAGATATTCTTTTCTTACTTTACTTCTTCACTTTTCTATAGGCTAACTTTCATCTACAAGCATATCTTGACTAAACGAATACAGATTCGTAATTATTATATTACTACTAACATTTTGGATATTCTAACTCATATTTTAGTGCTTGCTACGAAAACTTATCATTAGATTTTAATTTCTTACTTTACTTCTTCACTTTTCTAAATACTTATTACTTCTCAAAGCATACTCCTTAAAACTTATCATTAGATATTCTTTTCTTACTTTACTTCTTCACTTTTCTATAGGCTAACTTTCATCTACAAGCATATCTTGACTAAACGAATACAGATTCGTAATTATTATATTACTACTAACATTTTGGATATTCTAACTCATATTTTAGTGCTTGCTACGAAAACTTATCATTAGATTTTAATTTCTTACTTTACTTCTTCACTTTTCTAAATACTTATTACTTCTCAAAGCATACTCCTTAAAACTGAAATTCTATCTTCTTTTCTTACTTTACTTCTTCACTTTTCTATAGACTAACTTTCATCTACAAGCATATCTTGACTAAACGAATACAGATTCGTAATTATTATATTACTACTAACATTTTGGATATTCTAACTCATATTTTAGTGCTTGCTACGAAAACTTATCATTAGATTTTAATTTCTTACTTTACTTCTTCACTTTTCTAAATACTTATTACTTCTCAAAGCATACTCCTTAAAACTTATCATTAGATATTCTTTTCTTACTTTACTTCTTCACTTTTCTATAGGCTAACTTTCATCTACAAGCATATCTTGACTAAACGAATACAGATTCGTAATTATTATATTACTACTAACATTTTGGATATTCTAACTCATATTTTAGTGCTTGCTACGAAAACTTATCATTAGATTTTAATTTCTTACTTTACTTCTTCACTTTTCTAAATACTTATTACTTCTCAAAGCATACTCCTTAAAACTTATCATTAGATATTCTTTTCTTACTTTACTTCTTCACTTTTCTATAGGCTAACTTTCATCTACAAGCATATCTTGACTAAACGAATACAGATTCGTAATTATTATATTACTACTAACATTTTGGATATTCTAACTCATATTTTAGTGCTTGCTACGAAAACTTATCATTAGATTTTAATTTCTTACTTTACTTCTTCACTTTTCTAAATACTTATTACTTCTCAAAGCATACTCCTTAAAACTTATCATTAGATATTCTTTTCTTACTTTACTTCTTCACTTTTCTATAGGCTAACTTTCATCTACAAGCATATCTTGACTAAACGAATACAGATTCGTAATTATTATATTACTACTAACATTTTGGATATTCTAACTCATATTTTAGTGCTTGCTACGAAAACTTATCATTAGATTTTAATTTCTTACTTTACTTCTTCACTTTTCTAAATACTTATTACTTCTCAAAGCATACTCCTTAAAACTTATCATTAGATATTCTTTTCTTACTTTACTTCTTCACTTTTCTATAGGCTAACTTTCATCTACAAGCATATCTTGACTAAACGAATACAGATTCGTAATTATTATATTACTACTAACATTTTGGATATTCTAACTCATATTTTAGTGCTTGCTACGAAAACTTATCATTAGATTTTAATTTCTTACTTTACTTCTTCACTTTTCTAAATACTTATTACTTCTCAAAGCATACTCCTTAAAACTTATCATTAGATATTCTTTTCTTACTTTACTTCTTCACTTTTCTATAGGCTAACTTTCATCTACAAGCATATCTTGACTAAACGAATACAGATTCGTAATTATTATATTACTACTAACATTTTGGATATTCTAACTCATATTTTAGTGCTTGCTACGAAAACTTATCATTAGATTTTAATTTCTTACTTTACTTCTTCACTTTTCTAAATACTTATTACTTCTCAAAGCATACTCCTTAAAACTGAAATTCTATCTTCTTTTCTTACTTTACTTCTTCACTTTTCTATAGACTAACTTTCATCTACAAGCATATCTTGACTAAACGAATACAGATTCGTAATTATTATATTACTACTAACATTTTGGATATTCTAACTCATATTTTAGTGCTTGCTACGAAAACTTATCATTAGATTTTAATTTCTTACTTTACTTCTTCACTTTTCTAAATACTTATTACTTCTCAAAGCATACTCCTTAAAACTTATCATTAGATATTCTTTTCTTACTTTACTTCTTCACTTTTCTATAGGCTAACTTTCATCTACAAGCATATCTTGACAAACCGAATATAGATTCGTAATTGTGACATTATTACTAACATTTTGGATATTCTAACTTATATTTTAGTTCTTGCTACGAAAACTTATCATTAGATATTCTTTTCTTACTTTACTTCTTCACTTTCCTAAATACTTATTACTTCTCAAAACATACTACTTAAAACTTATCATTAGATATTCTTTTCTTACTTTACTTCTTCACTTTTCTATAGGCTAACTTTCATCTACAAGCATATCTTGACTAAACGAATACAGATTCGTAATTATTATATTACTACTAACATTTTGGATATTCTAACTCATATTTTAGTGCTTGCTACGAAAACTTATCATTAGATTTTAATTTCTTACTTTACTTCTTCACTTTTCTAAATACTTATTACTTCTCAAAGCATACTCCTTAAAACTTATCATTAGATATTCTTTTCTTACTTTACTTCTTCACTTTTCTATAGGCTAACTTTCATCTACAAGCATATCTTGACTAAACGAATACAGATTCGTAATTATTATATTACTACTAACATTTTGGATATTCTAACTCATATTTTAGTGCTTGCTACGAAAACTTATCATTAGATTTTAATTTCTTACTTTACTTCTTCACTTTTCTAAATACTTATTACTTCTCAAAGCATACTCCTTAAAACTGAAATTCTATCTTCTTTTCTTACTTTACTTCTTCACTTTTCTATAGACTAACTTTCATCTACAAGCATATCTTGACTAAACGAATACAGATTCGTAATTATTATATTACTACTAACATTTTGGATATTCTAACTCATATTTTAGTGCTTGCTACGAAAACTTATCATTAGATTTTAATTTCTTACTTTACTTCTTCACTTTTCTAAATACTTATTACTTCTCAAAGCATACTCCTTAAAACTTATCATTAGATATTCTTTTCTTACTTTACTTCTTCACTTTTCTATAGACTAACTTTCATCTACAAGCATATCTTGACTAAACGAATACAGATTCGTAATTATTATATTACTACTAACATTTTGGATATTCTAACTCATATTTTAGTGCTTGCTACGAAAACTTATCATTAGATTTTAATTTCTTACTTTACTTCTTCACTTCCCTAAATACTTATTACTTCTCAAAGCATACTCCTTAAAACTGAAATTCTATCTTCTTTTCTTACTTTACTTCTTCACTTTTCTATAGACTAACTTTCATCTACAAGCATATCTTGACTAAACGAATACAGATTCGTAATTATTATATTACTACTAACATTTTGGATATTCTAACTCATATTTTAGTGCTTGCTACGAAAACTTATCATTAGATTTTAATTTCTTACTTTACTTCTTCACTTTTCTAAATACTTATTACTTCTCAAAGCATACTCCTTAAAACTTATCATTAGATATTCTTTTCTTACTTTACTTCTTCACTTTTCTATAGGCTAACTTTCATCTACAAGCATATCTTGACTAAACGAATACAGATTCGTAATTATTATATTACTACTAACATTTTGGATATTCTAACTCATATTTTAGTGCTTGCTACGAAAACTTATCATTAGATTTTAATTTCTTACTTTACTTCTTCACTTTTCTAAATACTTATTACTTCTCAAAGCATACTCCTTAAAACTTATCATTAGATATTCTTTTCTTACTTTACTTCTTCACTTTTCTATAGGCTAACTTTCATCTACAAGCATATCTTGACTAAACGAATACAGATTCGTAATTATTATATTACTACTAACATTTTGGATATTCTAACTCATATTTTAGTGCTTGCTACGAAAACTTATCATTAGATTTTAATTTCTTACTTTACTTCTTCACTTCCCTAAATACTTATTACTTCTCAAAGCATACTCCTTAAAACTGAAATTCTATCTTCTTTTCTTACTTTACTTCTTCACTTTTCTATAGGCTAACTTTCATCTACAAGCATATCTTGACTAAACGAATACAGATTCGTAATTATTATATTACTACTAACATTTTGGATATTCTAACTCATATTTTAGTGCTTGCTACGAAAACTTATCATTAGATTTTAATTTCTTACTTTACTTCTTCACTTTTCTAAATACTTATTACTTCTCAAAGCATACTCCTTAAAACTTATCATTAGATATTCTTTTCTTACTTTACTTCTTCACTTTTCTATAGGCTAACTTTCATCTACAAGCATATCTTGACTAAACGAATACAGATTCGTAATTATTATATTACTACTAACATTTTGGATATTCTAACTCATATTTTAGTGCTTGCTACGAAAACTTATCATTAGATTTTAATTTCTTACTTTACTTCTTCACTTCCCTAAATACTTATTACTTCTCAAAGCATACTCCTTAAAACTGAAATTCTATCTTCTTTTCTTACTTTACTTCTTCACTTTTCTATAGGCTAACTTTCATCTACAAGCATATCTTGACTAAACGAATACAGATTCGTAATTATTATATTACTACTAACATTTTGGATATTCTAACTCATATTTTAGTGCTTGCTACGAAAACTTATCATTAGATTTTAATTTCTTACTTTACTTCTTCACTTTTCTAAATACTTATTACTTCTCAAAGCATACTCCTTAAAACTTATCATTAGATATTCTTTTCTTACTTTACTTCTTCACTTTTCTATAGGCTAACTTTCATCTACAAGCATATCTTGACTAAACGAATACAGATTCGTAATTATTATATTACTACTAACATTTTGGATATTCTAACTCATATTTTAGTGCTTGCTACGAAAACTTATCATTAGATTTTAATTTCTTACTTTACTTCTTCACTTTTCTAAATACTTATTACTTCTCAAAGCATACTCCTTAAAACTGAAATTCTATCTTCTTTTCTTACTTTACTTCTTCACTTTTCTATAGACTAACTTTCATCTACAAGCATATCTTGACTAAACGAATACAGATTCGTAATTATTATATTACTACTAACATTTTGGATATTCTAACTCATATTTTAGTGCTTGCTACGAAAACTTATCATTAGATTTTAATTTCTTACTTTACTTCTTCACTTTTCTAAATACTTATTACTTCTCAAAGCATACTCCTTAAAACTTATCATTAGATATTCTTTTCTTACTTTACTTCTTCACTTTTCTATAGGCTAACTTTCATCTACAAGCATATCTTGACTAAACGAATACAGATTCGTAATTATTATATTACTACTAACATTTTGGATATTCTAACTCATATTTTAGTGCTTGCTACGAAAACTTATCATTAGATTTTAATTTCTTACTTTACTTCTTCACTTCCCTAAATACTTATTACTTCTCAAAGCATACTCCTTAAAACTGAAATTCTATCTTCTTTTCTTACTTTACTTCTTCACTTTTCTATAGACTAACTTTCATCTACAAGCATATCTTGACTAAACGAATACAGATTCGTAATTATTATATTACTACTAACATTTTGGATATTCTAACTCATATTTTAGTGCTTGCTACGAAAACTTATCATTAGATTTTAATTTCTTACTTTACTTCTTCACTTTTCTAAATACTTATTACTTCTCAAAGCATACTCCTTAAAACTTATCATTAGATATTCTTTTCTTACTTTACTTCTTCACTTTTCTATAGGCTAACTTTCATCTACAAGCATATCTTGACTAAACGAATACAGATTCGTAATTATTATATTACTACTAACATTTTGGATATTCTAACTCATATTTTAGTGCTTGCTACGAAAACTTATCATTAGATTTTAATTTCTTACTTTACTTCTTCACTTTTCTAAATACTTATTACTTCTCAAAGCATACTCCTTAAAACTGAAATTCTATCTTCTTTTCTTACTTTACTTCTTCACTTTTCTATAGACTAACTTTCATCTACAAGCATATCTTGACTAAACGAATACAGATTCGTAATTATTATATTACTACTAACATTTTGGATATTCTAACTCATATTTTAGTGCTTGCTACGAAAACTTATCATTAGATTTTAATTTCTTACTTTACTTCTTCACTTTTCTAAATACTTATTACTTCTCAAAGCATACTCCTTAAAACTTATCATTAGATATTCTTTTCTTACTTTACTTCTTCACTTTTCTATAGGCTAACTTTCATCTACAAGCATATCTTGACTAAACGAATACAGATTCGTAATTATTATATTATTACTAACATTTTGGATATTCTAACTCATATTTTAGTGCTTGCTACGAAAACTTATCATTAGATTTTAATTTCTTACTTTACTTCTTCACTTTTCTAAATACTTATTACTTCTCAAAGCATACTCCTTAAAACTTATCATTAGATATTCTTTTCTTACTTTACTTCTTCACTTTTCTATAGGCTAACTTTCATCTACAAGCATATCTTGACTAAACGAATACAGATTCGTAATTATTATATTACTACTAACATTTTGGATATTCTAACTCATATTTTAGTGCTTGCTACGAAAACTTATCATTAGATTTTAATTTCTTACTTTACTTCTTCACTTTTCTAAATACTTATTACTTCTCAAAGCATACTCCTTAAAACTTATCATTAGATATTCTTTTCTTACTTTACTTCTTCACTTTTCTATAGACTAACTTTCATCTACAAGCATATCTTGACTAAACGAATACAGATTCGTAATTATTATATTACTACTAACATTTTGGATATTCTAACTCATATTTTAGTGCTTGCTACGAAAACTTATCATTAGATTTTAATTTCTTACTTTACTTCTTCACTTTTCTAAATACTTATTACTTCTCAAAGCATACTCCTTAAAACTTATCATTAGATATTCTTTTCTTACTTTACTTCTTCACTTTTCTATAGGCTAACTTTCATCTACAAGCATATCTTGACTAAACGAATACAGATTCGTAATTATTATATTACTACTAACATTTTGGATATTCTAACTCATATTTTAGTGCTTGCTACGAAAACTTATCATTAGATTTTAATTTCTTACTTTACTTCTTCACTTTTCTAAATACTTATTACTTCTCAAAGCATACTCCTTAAAACTTATCATTAGATATTCTTTTCTTACTTTACTTCTTCACTTTTCTATAGGCTAACTTTCATCTACAAGCATATCTTGACTAAACGAATACAGATTCGTAATTATTATATTACTACTAACATTTTGGATATTCTAACTCATATTTTAGTGCTTGCTACGAAAACTTATCATTAGATTTTAATTTCTTACTTTACTTCTTCACTTTTCTAAATACTTATTACTTCTCAAAGCATACTCCTTAAAACTTATCATTAGATATTCTTTTCTTACTTTACTTCTTCACTTTTCTATAGGCTAACTTTCATCTACAAGCATATCTTGACTAACCGAATACAGATTCGTAATTGTTACATTATTACTAACATTTTGGATATTCTAACTCATATTTTAGTGCTTGCTACGAAAACTTATCATTAGATTTTAATTTCTTACTTTACTTCTTCACTTTTCTAAATACTTATTACTTCTCAAAACATACTCCTTAAAACTTATCATTAGATATTCTTTTCTTACTTTACTTCTTCACTTTTCTATAGGCTAACTTTCATCTACAAGCATATCTTGACTAAACGAATACAGATTCGTAATTATTATATTACTACTAACATTTTGGATATTCTAACTCATATTTTAGTGCTTGCTACGAAAACTTATCATTAGATTTTAATTTCTT
>CAMPDV010006501.1:0-23847 GCA_946699065.1 Loxodes magnus
AAATGTTTTAAGTAAAACGCTTAAACTAGTTTAAACGTAATAGTTAAACTCAGAAATAAACGTAAAAAGATTGAAAAATAAAAAATAAAAAAATAATAATGTGTAATTTAATTAACTATATAAAATTTGAAGAGTATTTTCAGATAATAGCAATTTAGATATTGAAAAGGAGATTTTGTATTTATGTAAAAATATTGGATAATAATTTTAAAGATGAAGAAGGTAAAAGGAGATGGAATCACAAGAATAATTTAATACAGTGAATGTAGACATATTTTAAAAGTTTAAAAGTTGATAAAAAGTGTAAGAATAACGAATGAAGTAAACTTAAAAATTGAAAATATAAGAACTTGAATAATTTTGATAAAAAATAAATGTTTTAAGTAAAACGCTTAAACTAGTTTAAACGTAATAGTTAAACTCAGAAATAAACGTAAAAAGATTGAAAAATAAAATAGAAAAAAATAATAATGTGTAATTTAATTAACTATATAAAATTTGAAGAGTATTTTCAGATAATAGCAATTTAGATATTGAAAAGGAGATTTTGTATTTATGTAAAAATATTGGATAATAATTTTAAAGATGAAGAAGGTAAAAGGAGATGGAATCAAAAGAATAATTTAATACAGTGAATGTAGACATATTTTAAAAGTTTAAAAGTTGATAAAAAGTGTAAGAATAACGAATGAAGTAAACTTAAAAATTGAAAATATAAGAACTTGAATAATTTTGATAAAAAATAAATGTTTTAAGTAAAACGCTTAAACTAGTTTAAACGTAATAGTTAAACTCAGAAATAAACGTAAAAAGATTGAAAAATAAAATAGAAAAAAATAATAATGTGTAATTTAATTAACTATATAAAATTTGAAGAGTATTTTCAGATAATAGCAATTTAGATATTGAAAAGGAGATTTTGTATTTATGTAAAAATATTGGATAATAATTTTAAAGATGAAGAAGGTAAAAGGAGATGGAATCAAAAGAATAATTTAATACAGTGAATGTAGACATATTTTAAAAGTTTAAAAGTTGATAAAAAGTGCAAGAATAACGAATGAAGTAACCTTAAAAATTGAAAATATAAGAACTTGAATAATTTTGATAAAAAATAAATGTTTTAAGTAAAACGCTTAAACTAGTTTAAACGTAATAGTTAAACTCAGAAATAAACGTAAAAAGATTGAAAAATAAAATAGAAAAAAATAATAATGTGTAATTTAATTAACTATATAAAATTTGAAGAGTATTTTCAGATAATAGCAATTTAGATATTGAAAAGGAGATTTTGTATTTATGTAAAAATATTGGATAATAATTTTAAAGATGAAGAAGGTAAAAGGAGATGGAATCACAAGAATAATTTAATACAGTGAATGTAGACATATTTTAAAAGTTTAAAAGTTGATAAAAAGTGTAAGAATAACGAATGAAGTAAACTTAAAAATTGAAAATATAAGAACTTGAATAATTTTGATAAAAAATAAATGTTTTAAGTAAAACGCTTAAACTAGTTTAAACGTAATAGTTAAACTCAGAAATAAACGTAAAAAGATTGAAAAATAAAATAGAAAAAAATAATAATGTGTAATTTAATTAACTATATAAAATTTGAAGAGTATTTTCAGATAATAGCAATTTAGATATTGAAAAGGAGATTTTGTATTTATGTAAAAATATTGGATAATAATTTTAAAGATGAAGAAGGTAAAAGGAGATGGAATCACAAGAATAATTTAATACAGTGAATGTAGACATATTTTAAAAGTTTAAAAGTTGATAAAAAGTGTAAGAATAACGAATGAAGTAAACTTAAAAATTGAAAATATAAGAACTTGAATAATTTTGATAAAAAATAAATGTTTTAAGTAAAACGCTTAAACTAGTTTAAACGTAATAGTTAAACTCAGAAATAAACGTAAAAAGATTGAAAAATAAAATAGAAAAAAATAATAATGTGTAATTTAATTAACTATATAAAATTTGAAGAGTATTTTCAGATAATAGCAATTTAGATATTGAAAAGGAGATTTTGTATTTATGTAAAAATATTGGATAATAATTTTAAAGATGAAGAAGGTAAAAGGAGATGGAATCACAAGAATAATTTAATACAGTGAATGTAGACATATTTTAAAAGTTTAAAAGTTGATAAAAAGTGTAAGAATAACGAATGAAGTAAACTTAAAAATTGAAAATATAAGAACTTGAATAATTTTGATAAAAAATAAATGTTTTAAGTAAAACGCTTAAACTAGTTTAAACGTAATAGTTAAACTCAGAAATAAACGTAAAAAGATTGAAAAATAAAAAATAAAAAAATAATAATGTGTAATTTAATTAACTATATAAAATTTGAAGAGTATTTTCAGATAATAGCAATTTAGATATTGAAAAGGAGATTTTGTATTTATGTAAAAATATTGGATAATAATTTTAAAGATGAAGAAGGTAAAAGGAGATGGAATCACAAGAATAATTTAATACAGTGAATGTAGACATATTTTAAAAGTTTAAAAGTTGATAAAAAGTGTAAGAATAACGAATGAAGTAAACTTAAAAATTGAAAATATAAGAACTTGAATAATTTTGATAAAAAATAAATGTTTTAAGTAAAACGCTTAAACTAGTTTAAACGTAATAGTTAAACTCAGAAATAAACGTAAAAAGATTGAAAAATAAAAAATAAAAAAATAATAATGTGTAATTTAATTAACTATATAAAATTTGAAGAGTATTTTCAGATAATAGCAATTTAGATATTGAAAAGGAGATTTTGTATTTATGTAAAAATATTGGATAATAATTTTAAAGATGAAGAAGGTAAAAGGAGATGGAATCACAAGAATAATTTAATACAGTGAATGTAGACATATTTTAAAAGTTTAAAAGTTGATAAAAAGTGTAAGAATAACGAATGAAGTAAACTTAAAAATTGAAAATATAAGAACTTGAATAATTTTGATAAAAAATAAATGTTTTAAGTAAAACGCTTAAACTAGTTTAAACGTAATAGTTAAACTCAGAAATAAACGTAAAAAGATTGAAAAATAAAATAGAAAAAAATAATAATGTGTAATTTAATTAACTATATAAAATTTGAAGAGTATTTTCAGATAATAGCAATTTAGATATTGAAAAGGAGATTTTGTATTTATGTAAAAATATTGGATAATAATTTTAAAGATGAAGAAGGTAAAAGGAGATGGAATCACAAGAATAATTTAATACAGTGAATGTAGACATATTTTAAAAGTTTAAAAGTTGATAAAAAGTGTAAGAATAACGAATGAAGTAAACTTAAAAATTGAAAATATAAGAACTTGAATAATTTTGATAAAAAATAAATGTTTTAAGTAAAACGCTTAAACTAGTTTAAACGTAATAGTTAAACTCAGAAATAAACGTAAAAAGATTGAAAAATAAAATAGAAAAAAATAATAATGTGTAATTTAATTAACTATATAAAATTTGAAGAGTATTTTCAGATAATAGCAATTTAGATATTGAAAAGGAGATTTTGTATTTATGTAAAAATATTGGATAATAATTTTAAAGATGAAGAAGGTAAAAGGAGATGGAATCAAAAGAATAATTTAATACAGTGAATGTAGACATATTTTAAAAGTTTAAAAGTTGATAAAAAGTGTAAGAATAACGAATGAAGTAAACTTAAAAATTGAAAATATAAGAACTTGAATAATTTTGATAAAAAATAAATGTTTTAAGTAAAACGCTTAAACTAGTTTAAACGTAATAGTTAAACTCAGAAATAAACGTAAAAAGATTGAAAAATAAAATAGAAAAAAATAATAATGTGTAATTTAATTAACTATATAAAATTTGAAGAGTATTTTCAGATAATAGCAATTTAGATATTGAAAAGGAGATTTTGTATTTATGTAAAAATATTGGATAATAATTTTAAAGATGAAGAAGGTAAAAGGAGATGGAATCACAAGAATAATTTAATACAGTGAATGTAGACATATTTTAAAAGTTTAAAAGTTGATAAAAAGTGCAAGAATAACGAATGAAGTAACCTTAAAAATTGAAAATATAAGAACTTGAATAATTTTGATAAAAAATAAATGTTTTAAGTAAAACGCTTAAACTAGTTTAAACGTAATAGTTAAACTCAGAAATAAACGTAAAAAGATTGAAAAATAAAATAGAAAAAAATAATAATGTGTAATTTAATTAACTATATAAAATTTGAAGAGTATTTTCAGATAATAGCAATTTAGATATTGAAAAGGAGATTTTGTATTTATGTAAAAATATTGGATAATAATTTTAAAGATGAAGAAGGTAAAAGGAGATGGAATCACAAGAATAATTTAATACAGTGAATGTAGACATATTTTAAAAGTTTAAAAGTTGATAAAAAGTGTAAGAATAACGAATGAAGTAAACTTAAAAATTGAAAATATAAGAACTTGAATAATTTTGATAAAAAATAAATGTTTTAAGTAAAACGCTTAAACTAGTTTAAACGTAATAGTTAAACTCAGAAATAAACGTAAAAAGATTGAAAAATAAAATAGAAAAAAATAATAATGTGTAATTTAATTAACTATATAAAATTTGAAGAGTATTTTCAGATAATAGCAATTTAGATATTGAAAAGGAGATTTTGTATTTATGTAAAAATATTGGATAATAATTTTAAAGATGAAGAAGGTAAAAGGAGATGGAATCAAAAGAATAATTTAATACAGTGAATGTAGACATATTTTAAAAGTTTAAAAGTTGATAAAAAGTGTAAGAATAACGAATGAAGTAAACTTAAAAATTGAAAATATAAGAACTTGAATAATTTTGATAAAAAATAAATGTTTTAAGTAAAACGCTTAAACTAGTTTAAACGTAATAGTTAAACTCAGAAATAAACGTAAAAAGATTGAAAAATAAAATAGAAAAAAATAATAATGTGTAATTTAATTAACTATATAAAATTTGAAGAGTATTTTCAGATAATAGCAATTTAGATATTGAAAAGGAGATTTTGTATTTATGTAAAAATATTGGATAATAATTTTAAAGATGAAGAAGGTAAAAGGAGATGGAATCACAAGAATAATTTAATACAGTGAATGTAGACATATTTTAAAAGTTTAAAAGTTGATAAAAAGTGTAAGAATAACGAATGAAGTAAACTTAAAAATTGAAAATATAAGAACTTGAATAATTTTGATAAAAAATAAATGTTTTAAGTAAAACGCTTAAACTAGTTTAAACGTAATAGTTAAACTCAGAAATAAACGTAAAAAGATTGAAAAATAAAATAGAAAAAAATAATAATGTGTAATTTAATTAACTATATAAAATTTGAAGAGTATTTTCAGATAATAGCAATTTAGATATTGAAAAGGAGATTTTGTATTTATGTAAAAATATTGGATAATAATTTTAAAGATGAAGAAGGTAAAAGGAGATGGAATCACAAGAATAATTTAATACAGTGAATGTAGACATATTTTAAAAGTTTAAAAGTTGATAAAAAGTGTAAGAATAACGAATGAAGTAAACTTAAAAATTGAAAATATAAGAACTTGAATAATTTTGATAAAAAATAAATGTTTTAAGTAAAACGCTTAAACTAGTTTAAACGTAATAGTTAAACTCAGAAATAAACGTAAAAAGATTGAAAAATAAAATAGAAAAAAATAATAATGTGTAATTTAATTAACTATATAAAATTTGAAGAGTATTTTCAGATAATAGCAATTTAGATATTGAAAAGGAGATTTTGTATTTATGTAAAAATATTGGATAATAATTTTAAAGATGAAGAAGGTAAAAGGAGATGGAATCAAAAGAATAATTTAATACAGTGAATGTAGACATATTTTAAAAGTTTAAAAGTTGATAAAAAGTGCAAGAATAACGAATGAAGTAACCTTAAAAATTGAAAATATAAGAACTTGAATAATTTTGATAAAAAATAAATGTTTTAAGTAAAACGCTTAAACTAGTTTAAACGTAATAGTTAAACTCAGAAATAAACGTAAAAAGATTGAAAAATAAAATAGAAAAAAATAATAATGTGTAATTTAATTAACTATATAAAATTTGAAGAGTATTTTTAGATAATAGCAATTTAGATATTGAAAAGGAGATTTTGTATTTATGTAAAAATATTGGATAATAATTTTAAAGATGAAGAAGGTAAAAGGAGATGGAATCACAAGAATAATTTAATACAGTGAATGTAGACATATTTTAAAAGTTTAAAAGTTGATAAAAAGTGTAAGAATAACGAATGAAGTAACCTTAAAAATTGAAAATATAAGAACTTGAATAATTTTGATAAAAAATAAATGTTTTAAGTAAAACGCTTAAACTAGTTTAAACGTAATAGTTAAACTCAGAAATAAACGTAAAAAGATTGAAAAATAAAATAGAAAAAAATAATAATGTGTAATTTAATTAACTATATAAAATTTGAAGAGTATTTTCAGATAATAGCAATTTAGATATTGAAAAGGAGATTTTGTATTTATGTAAAAATATTGGATAATAATTTTAAAGATGAAGAAGGTAAAAGGAGATGGAATCACAAGAATAATTTAATACAGTGAATGTAGACATATTTTAAAAGTTTAAAAGTTGATAAAAAGTGTAAGAATAACGAATGAAGTAAACTTAAAAATTGAAAATATAAGAACTTGAATAATTTTGATAAAAAATAAATGTTTTAAGTAAAACGCTTAAACTAGTTTAAACGTAATAGTTAAACTCAGAAATAAACGTAAAAAGATTGAAAAATAAAATAGAAAAAAATAATAATGTGTAATTTAATTAACTATATAAAATTTGAAGAGTATTTTCAGATAATAGCAATTTAGATATTGAAAAGGAGATTTTGTATTTATGTAAAAATATTGGATAATAATTTTAAAGATGAAGAAGGTAAAAGGAGATGGAATCAAAAGAATAATTTAATACAGTGAATGTAGACATATTTTAAAAGTTTAAAAGTTGATAAAAAGTGCAAGAATAACGAATGAAGTAACCTTAAAAATTGAAAATATAAGAACTTGAATAATTTTGATAAAAAATAAATGTTTTAAGTAAAACGCTTAAACTAGTTTAAACGTAATAGTTAAACTCAGAAATAAACGTAAAAAGATTGAAAAATAAAATAGAAAAAAATAATAATGTGTAATTTAATTAACTATATAAAATTTGAAGAGTATTTTCAGATAATAGCAATTTAGATATTGAAAAGGAGATTTTGTATTTATGTAAAAATATTGGATAATAATTTTAAAGATGAAGAAGGTAAAAGGAGATGGAATCACAAGAATAATTTAATACAGTGAATGTAGACATATTTTAAAAGTTTAAAAGTTGATAAAAAGTGTAAGAATAACGAATGAAGTAAACTTAAAAATTGAAAATATAAGAACTTGAATAATTTTGATAAAAAATAAATGTTTTAAGTAAAACGCTTAAACTAGTTTAAACGTAATAGTTAAACTCAGAAATAAACGTAAAAAGATTGAAAAATAAAATAGAAAAAAATAATAATGTGTAATTTAATTAACTATATAAAATTTGAAGAGTATTTTCAGATAATAGCAATTTAGATATTGAAAAGGAGATTTTGTATTTATGTAAAAATATTGGATAATAATTTTAAAGATGAAGAAGGTAAAAGGAGATGGAATCAAAAGAATAATTTAATACAGTGAATGTAGACATATTTTAAAAGTTTAAAAGTTGATAAAAAGTGTAAGAATAACGAATGAAGTAAACTTAAAAATTGAAAATATAAGAACTTGAATAATTTTGATAAAAAATAAATGTTTTAAGTAAAACGCTTAAACTAGTTTAAACGTAATAGTTAAACTCAGAAATAAACGTAAAAAGATTGAAAAATAAAATAGAAAAAAATAATAATGTGTAATTTAATTAACTATATAAAATTTGAAGAGTATTTTCAGATAATAGCAATTTAGATATTGAAAAGGAGATTTTGTATTTATGTAAAAATATTGGATAATAATTTTAAAGATGAAGAAGGTAAAAGGAGATGGAATCACAAGAATAATTTAATACAGTGAATGTAGACATATTTTAAAAGTTTAAAAGTTGATAAAAAGTGTAAGAATAACGAATGAAGTAAACTTAAAAATTGAAAATATAAGAACTTGAATAATTTTGATAAAAAATAAATGTTTTAAGTAAAACGCTTAAACTAGTTTAAACGTAATAGTTAAACTCAGAAATAAACGTAAAAAGATTGAAAAATAAAATAGAAAAAAATAATAATGTGTAATTTAATTAACTATATAAAATTTGAAGAGTATTTTCAGATAATAGCAATTTAGATATTGAAAAGGAGATTTTGTATTTATGTAAAAATATTGGATAATAATTTTAAAGATGAAGAAGGTAAAAGGAGATGGAATCAAAAGAATAATTTAATACAGTGAATGTAGACATATTTTAAAAGTTTAAAAGTTGATAAAAAGTGTAAGAATAACGAATGAAGTAAACTTAAAAATTGAAAATATAAGAACTTGAATAATTTTGATAAAAAATAAATGTTTTAAGTAAAACGCTTAAACTAGTTTAAACGTAATAGTTAAACTCAGAAATAAACGTAAAAAGATTGAAAAATAAAATAGAAAAAAATAATAATGTGTAATTTAATTAACTATATAAAATTTGAAGAGTATTTTCAGATAATAGCAATTTAGATATTGAAAAGGAGATTTTGTATTTATGTAAAAATATTGGATAATAATTTTAAAGATGAAGAAGGTAAAAGGAGATGGAATCACAAGAATAATTTAATACAGTGTTTGTAGACATATTTTAAAAGTTTAAAAGTTGATAAAAAGTGTAAGAATAACGAATGAAGTAACCTTAAAAATTGAAAATATAAGAACTTGAATAATTTTGATAAAAAATAAATGTTTTAAGTAAAACGCTTAAACTAGTTTAAACGTAATAGTTAAACTCAGAAATAAACGTAAAAAGATTGAAAAATAAAATAGAAAAAAATAATAATGTGTAATTTAATTAACTATATAAAATTTGAAGAGTATTTTCAGATAATAGCAATTTAGATATTGAAAAGGAGATTTTGTATTTATGTAAAAATATTGGATAATAATTTTAAAGATGAAGAAGGTAAAAGGAGATGGAATCAAAAGAATAATTTAATACAGTGAATGTAGACATATTTTAAAAGTTTAAAAGTTGATAAAAAGTGTAAGAATAACGAATGAAGTAAACTTAAAAATTGAAAATATAAGAACTTGAATAATTTTGATAAAAAATAAATGTTTTAAGTAAAACGCTTAAACTAGTTTAAACGTAATAGTTAAACTCAGAAATAAACGTAAAAAGATTGAAAAATAAAATAGAAAAAAATAATAATGTGTAATTTAATTAACTATATAAAATTTGAAGAGTATTTTCAGATAATAGCAATTTAGATATTGAAAAGGAGATTTTGTATTTATGTAAAAATATTGGATAATAATTTTAAAGATGAAGAAGGTAAAAGGAGATGGAATCACAAGAATAATTTAATACAGTGTTTGTAGACATATTTTAAAAGTTTAAAAGTTGATAAAAAGTGTAAGAATAACGAATGAAGTAACCTTAAAAATTGAAAATATAAGAACTTGAATAATTTTGATAAAAAATAAATGTTTTAAGTAAAACGCTTAAACTAGTTTAAACGTAATAGTTAAACTCAGAAATAAACGTAAAAAGATTGAAAAATAAAATAGAAAAAAATAATAATGTGTAATTTAATTAACTATATAAAATTTGAAGAGTATTTTCAGATAATAGCAATTTAGATATTGAAAAGGAGATTTTGTATTTATGTAAAAATATTGGATAATAATTTTAAAGATGAAGAAGGTAAAAGGAGATGGAATCAAAAGAATAATTTAATACAGTGAATGTAGACATATTTTAAAAGTTTAAAAGTTGATAAAAAGTGCAAGAATAACGAATGAAGTAACCTTAAAAATTGAAAATATAAGAACTTGAATAATTTTGATAAAAAATAAATGTTTTAAGTAAAACGCTTAAACTAGTTTAAACGTAATAGTTAAACTCAGAAATAAACGTAAAAAGATTGAAAAATAAAATAGAAAAAAATAATAATGTGTAATTTAATTAACTATATAAAATTTGAAGAGTATTTTCAGATAATAGCAATTTAGATATTGAAAAGGAGATTTTGTATTTATGTAAAAATATTGGATAATAATTTTAAAGATGAAGAAGGTAAAAGGAGATGGAATCACAAGAATAATTTAATACAGTGAATGTAGACATATTTTAAAAGTTTAAAAGTTGATAAAAAGTGTAAGAATAACGAATGAAGTAAACTTAAAAATTGAAAATATAAGAACTTGAATAATTTTGATAAAAAATAAATGTTTTAAGTAAAACGCTTAAACTAGTTTAAACGTAATAGTTAAACTCAGAAATAAACGTAAAAAGATTGAAAAATAAAATAGAAAAAAATAATAATGTGTAATTTAATTAACTATATAAAATTTGAAGAGTATTTTCAGATAATAGCAATTTAGATATTGAAAAGGAGATTTTGTATTTATGTAAAAATATTGGATAATAATTTTAAAGATGAAGAAGGTAAAAGGAGATGGAATCACAAGAATAATTTAATACAGTGAATGTAGACATATTTTAAAAGTTTAAAAGTTGATAAAAAGTGTAAGAATAACGAATGAAGTAAACTTAAAAATTGAAAATATAAGAACTTGAATAATTTTGATAAAAAATAAATGTTTTAAGTAAAACGCTTAAACTAGTTTAAACGTAATAGTTAAACTCAGAAATAAACGTAAAAAGATTGAAAAATAAAATAGAAAAAAATAATAATGTGTAATTTAATTAACTATATAAAATTTGAAGAGTATTTTCAGATAATAGCAATTTAGATATTGAAAAGGAGATTTTGTATTTATGTAAAAATATTGGATAATAATTTTAAAGATGAAGAAGGTAAAAGGAGATGGAATCACAAGAATAATTTAATACAGTGAATGTAGACATATTTTAAAAGTTTAAAAGTTGATAAAAAGTGCAAGAATAACGAATGAAGTAACCTTAAAAATTGAAAATATAAGAACTTGAATAATTTTGATAAAAAATAAATGTTTTAAGTAAAACGCTTAAACTAGTTTAAACGTAATAGTTAAACTCAGAAATAAACGTAAAAAGATTGAAAAATAAAATAGAAAAAAATAATAATGTGTAATTTAATTAACTATATAAAATTTGAAGAGTATTTTCAGATAATAGCAATTTAGATATTGAAAAGGAGATTTTGTATTTATGTAAAAATATTGGATAATAATTTTAAAGATGAAGAAGGTAAAAGGAGATGGAATCACAAGAATAATTTAATACAGTGAATGTAGACATATTTTAAAAGTTTAAAAGTTGATAAAAAGTGCAAGAATAACGAATGAAGTAACCTTAAAAATTGAAAATATAAGAACTTGAATAATTTTGATAAAAAATAAATGTTTTAAGTAAAACGCTTAAACTAGTTTAAACGTAATAGTTAAACTCAGAAATAAACGTAAAAAGATTGAAAAATAAAATAGAAAAAAATAATAATGTGTAATTTAATTAACTATATAAAATTTGAAGAGTATTTTCAGATAATAGCAATTTAGATATTGAAAAGGAGATTTTGTATTTATGTAAAAATATTGGATAATAATTTTAAAGATGAAGAAGGTAAAAGGAGATGGAATCAAAAGAATAATTTAATACAGTGAATGTAGACATATTTTAAAAGTTTAAAAGTTGATAAAAAGTGTAAGAATAACGAATGAAGTAAACTTAAAAATTGAAAATATAAGAACTTGAATAATTTTGATAAAAAATAAATGTTTTAAGTAAAACGCTTAAACTAGTTTAAACGTAATAGTTAAACTCAGAAATAAACGTAAAAAGATTGAAAAATAAAATAGAAAAAAATAATAATGTGTAATTTAATTAACTATATAAAATTTGAAGAGTATTTTCAGATAATAGCAATTTAGATATTGAAAAGGAGATTTTGTATTTATGTAAAAATATTGGATAATAATTTTAAAGATGAAGAAGGTAAAAGGAGATGGAATCAAAAGAATAATTTAATACAGTGAATGTAGACATATTTTAAAAGTTTAAAAGTTGATAAAAAGTGCAAGAATAACGAATGAAGTAACCTTAAAAATTGAAAATATAAGAACTTGAATAATTTTGATAAAAAATAAATGTTTTAAGTAAAACGCTTAAACTAGTTTAAACGTAATAGTTAAACTCAGAAATAAACGTAAAAAGATTGAAAAATAAAATAGAAAAAAATAATAATGTGTAATTTAATTAACTATATAAAATTTGAAGAGTATTTTCAGATAATAGCAATTTAGATATTGAAAAGGAGATTTTGTATTTATGTAAAAATATTGGATAATAATTTTAAAGATGAAGAAGGTAAAAGGAGATGGAATCAAAAGAATAATTTAATACAGTGAATGTAGACATATTTTAAAAGTTTAAAAGTTGATAAAAAGTGCAAGAATAACGAATGAAGTAACCTTAAAAATTGAAAATATAAGAACTTGAATAATTTTGATAAAAAATAAATGTTTTAAGTAAAACGCTTAAACTAGTTTAAACGTAATAGTTAAACTCAGAAATAAACGTAAAAAGATTGAAAAATAAAATAGAAAAAAATAATAATGTGTAATTTAATTAACTATATAAAATTTGAAGAGTATTTTCAGATAATAGCAATTTAGATATTGAAAAGGAGATTTTGTATTTATGTAAAAATATTGGATAATAATTTTAAAGATGAAGAAGGTAAAAGGAGATGGAATCAAAAGAATAATTTAATACAGTGAATGTAGACATATTTTAAAAGTTTAAAAGTTGATAAAAAGTGTAAGAATAACGAATGAAGTAAACTTAAAAATTGAAAATATAAGAACTTGAATAATTTTGATAAAAAATAAATGTTTTAAGTAAAACGCTTAAACTAGTTTAAACGTAATAGTTAAACTCAGAAATAAACGTAAAAAGATTGAAAAATAAAATAGAAAAAAATAATAATGTGTAATTTAATTAACTATATAAAATTTGAAGAGTATTTTCAGATAATAGCAATTTAGATATTGAAAAGGAGATTTTGTATTTATGTAAAAATATTGGATAATAATTTTAAAGATGAAGAAGGTAAAAGGAGATGGAATCACAAGAATAATTTAATACAGTGAATGTAGACATATTTTAAAAGTTTAAAAGTTGATAAAAAGTGTAAGAATAACGAATGAAGTAAACTTAAAAATTGAAAATATAAGAACTTGAATAATTTTGATAAAAAATAAATGTTTTAAGTAAAACGCTTAAACTAGTTTAAACGTAATAGTTAAACTCAGAAATAAACGTAAAAAGATTGAAAAATAAAATAGAAAAAAATAATAATGTGTAATTTAATTAACTATATAAAATTTGAAGAGTATTTTCAGATAATAGCAATTTAGATATTGAAAAGGAGATTTTGTATTTATGTAAAAATATTGGATAATAATTTTAAAGATGAAGAAGGTAAAAGGAGATGGAATCACAAGAATAATTTAATACAGTGAATGTAGACATATTTTAAAAGTTTAAAAGTTGATAAAAAGTGCAAGAATAACGAATGAAGTAACCTTAAAAATTGAAAATATAAGAACTTGAATAATTTTGATAAAAAATAAATGTTTTAAGTAAAACGCTTAAACTAGTTTAAACGTAATAGTTAAACTCAGAAATAAACGTAAAAAGATTGAAAAATAAAATAGAAAAAAATAATAATGTGTAATTTAATTAACTATATAAAATTTGAAGAGTATTTTCAGATAATAGCAATTTAGATATTGAAAAGGAGATTTTGTATTTATGTAAAAATATTGGATAATAATTTTAAAGATGAAGAAGGTAAAAGGAGATGGAATCACAAGAATAATTTAATACAGTGAATGTAGACATATTTTAAAAGTTTAAAAGTTGATAAAAAGTGCAAGAATAACGAATGAAGTAACCTTAAAAATTGAAAATATAAGAACTTGAATAATTTTGATAAAAAATAAATGTTTTAAGTAAAACGCTTAAACTAGTTTAAACGTAATAGTTAAACTCAGAAATAAACGTAAAAAGATTGAAAAATAAAATAGAAAAAAATAATAATGTGTAATTTAATTAACTATATAAAATTTGAAGAGTATTTTCAGATAATAGCAATTTAGATATTGAAAAGGAGATTTTGTATTTATGTAAAAATATTGGATAATAATTTTAAAGATGAAGAAGGTAAAAGGAGATGGAATCAAAAGAATAATTTAATACAGTGAATGTAGACATATTTTAAAAGTTTAAAAGTTGATAAAAAGTGTAAGAATAACGAATGAAGTAAACTTAAAAATTGAAAATATAAGAACTTGAATAATTTTGATAAAAAATAAATGTTTTAAGTAAAACGCTTAAACTAGTTTAAACGTAATAGTTAAACTCAGAAATAAACGTAAAAAGATTGAAAAATAAAATAGAAAAAAATAATAATGTGTAATTTAATTAACTATATAAAATTTGAAGAGTATTTTCAGATAATAGCAATTTAGATATTGAAAAGGAGATTTTGTATTTATGTAAAAATATTGGATAATAATTTTAAAGATGAAGAAGGTAAAAGGAGATGGAATCAAAAGAATAATTTAATACAGTGAATGTAGACATATTTTAAAAGTTTAAAAGTTGATAAAAAGTGCAAGAATAACGAATGAAGTAACCTTAAAAATTGAAAATATAAGAACTTGAATAATTTTGATAAAAAATAAATGTTTTAAGTAAAACGCTTAAACTAGTTTAAACGTAATAGTTAAACTCAGAAATAAACGTAAAAAGATTGAAAAATAAAATAGAAAAAAATAATAATGTGTAATTTAATTAACTATATAAAATTTGAAGAGTATTTTCAGATAATAGCAATTTAGATATTGAAAAGGAGATTTTGTATTTATGTAAAAATATTGGATAATAATTTTAAAGATGAAGAAGGTAAAAGGAGATGGAATCAAAAGAATAATTTAATACAGTGAATGTAGACATATTTTAAAAGTTTAAAAGTTGATAAAAAGTGCAAGAATAACGAATGAAGTAACCTTAAAAATTGAAAATATAAGAACTTGAATAATTTTGATAAAAAATAAATGTTTTAAGTAAAACGCTTAAACTAGTTTAAACGTAATAGTTAAACTCAGAAATAAACGTAAAAAGATTGAAAAATAAAATAGAAAAAAATAATAATGTGTAATTTAATTAACTATATAAAATTTGAAGAGTATTTTCAGATAATAGCAATTTAGATATTGAAAAGGAGATTTTGTATTTATGTAAAAATATTGGATAATAATTTTAAAGATGAAGAAGGTAAAAGGAGATGGAATCAAAAGAATAATTTAATACAGTGAATGTAGACATATTTTAAAAGTTTAAAAGTTGATAAAAAGTGCATGAAAAACGAAAGAAATAAATAAAATAAATAATAATTAGTTATACTTGAAAAGATATTTTTGATTATATTTGCATGAAAAGTGAAGAAGAAAGAAAAAGAGTCTTGCAATCAGTTATGTAAAGTAATAATAGAAACGTTATTTTATTATATTTGCATGAAAAGTGAAGAAGAAAGAAAAAGAGTCTTGCAATCAGTTATGTAAAGTAATACTAGAAAAGATATTTTTGATTATATTTGCATGAAAAGTGAAGAAGAAAGAAAAAGAGTCTTGCAATCAGTTATGTAAAGTAATACTAGAAAAGATATTTTTGATTATATTTGCATGAAAAGTGAAGAAGAAAGAAAAAGAGTCTTGCATGTTAATAATAATTAGTAATACTAGAAAAGATATTTTTGATTATATTTGCATGAAAAGTGAAGAAGAAAGAAAAAGAGTCTTGCAATCAGTTATGTAAAGTAATACTAGAAAAGATATTTTTGATTATATTTGCATGAAAAGTGAAGAAGAAAGAAAAAGAGTCTTGCAATCAGTTATGTAAAGTAATACTAGAAAAGATATTTTTGATTATATTTGCATGAAAAGTGAAGAAGAAAGAAAAAGAGTCTTGCAATCAGTTATGTAAAGTAATACTAGAAAAGATATTTTTGATTATATTTGCATGAAAAGTGAAGAAGAAAGAAAAAGAGTCTTGCAATCAGTTATGTAAAGTAATACTAGAAAAGATATTTTTGATTATATTTGCATGAAAAGTGAAGAAGAAAGAAAAAGAGTCTTGCAATCAGTTATGTAAAGTAATACTAGAAAAGATATTTTTGATTATATTTGCATGAAAAGTGAAGAAGAAAGAAAAAGAGTCTTGCAATCAGTTATGTAAAGTAATACTAGAAAAGATATTTTTGATTATATTTGCATGAAAAGTGAAGAAGAAAGAAAAAGAGTCTTGCAATTTAATAATAATTAGTAATACTAGAAAAGATATTTTTGATTATATTTGCATGAAAAGTGAAGAAGAAAGAAAAAGAGTCTTGCAATCAGTTATGTAAAGTAATACTAGAAAAGATATTTTTGATTATATTTGCATGAAAAGTGAAGAAGAAAGAAAAAGAGTCTTGCAATTTAATAATAATTAGTAATACTAGAAAAGATATTTTTGATTATATTTGCATGAAAAGTGAAGAAGAAAGAAAAAGAGTCTTGCAATCAGTTATGTAAAGTAATACTAGAAAAGATATTTTTGATTATATTTGCATGAAAAGTGAAGAAGAAAGAAAAAGAGTCTTGCAATTAAATAATAATTAGTAATACTAGAAAAGATATTTTTGATTATATTTGCATGAAAAGTGAAGAAGAAAGAAAAAGAGTCTTGCAATCAGTTATGTAAAGTAATACTAGAAAAGATATTTTTGATTATATTTGCATGAAAAGTGAAGAAGAAAGAAAAAGAGTCTTGCAATCAGTTATGTAAAGTAATACTAGAAAAGATATTTTTGATTATATTTGCATGAAAAGTGAAGAAGAAAGAAAAAGAGTCTTGCAATTAAATAATAATTAGTAATACTAGAAAAGATATTTTTGATTATATTTGCATGAAAAGTGAAGAAGAAAGAAAAAGAGTCTTGCAATCAGTTATGTAAAGTAATACTAGAAAAGATATTTTTGATTATATTTGCATGAAAAGTGAAGAAGAAAGAAAAAGAGTCTTGCAATCAGTTATGTAAAGTAATACTAGAAAAGATATTTTTGATTATATTTGCATGAAAAGTGAAGAAGAAAGAAAAAGAGTCTTGCAATCAGTTATGTAAAGTAATACTAGAAAAGATATTTTTGATTATATTTGCATGAAAAGTGAAGAAGAAAGAAAAAGAGTCTTGCAATTTAATAATAATTAGTAATACTAGAAAAGATATTTTTGATTATATTTGCATGAAAAGTGAAGAAGAAAGAAAAAGAGTCTTGCAATCAGTTATGTAAAGTAATACTAGAAAAGATATTTTTGATTATATTTGCATGAAAAGTGAAGAAGTAAGAAAAAGAGTCTTGCAATCAGTTATGTAAAGTAATACTAGAAAAGATATTTTTGATTATATTTGCATGAAAAGTGAAGAAGAAAGAAAAAGAGTCTTGCAATCAGTTATGTAAAGTAATACTAGAAAAGATATTTTTGATTATATTTGCATGAAAAGTGAAGAAGAAAGAAAAAGAGTCTTGCAATCAGTTATGTAAAGTAATACTAGAAAAGATATTTTTGATTATATTTGCATGAAAAGTGAAGAAGAAAGAAAAAGAGTCTTGCAATCAGTTATGTAAAGTAATACTAGAAAAGATATTTTTGATTATATTTGCATGAAAAGTGAAGAAGAAAGAAAAAGAGTCTTGCAATCAGTTATGTAAAGTAATACTAGAAAAGATATTTTTGATTATATTTGCATGAAAAGTGAAGAAGAAAGAAAAAGAGTCTTGCAATTTAATAATAATTAGTAATACTAGAAAAGATATTTTTGATTATATTTGCATGAAAAGTGAAGAAGAAAGAAAAAGAGTCTTGCAATCAGTTATGTAAAGTAATACTAGAAAAGATATTTTTGATTATATTTGCATGAAAAGTGAAGAAGAAAGAAAAAGAGTCTTGCAATTTAATAATAATTAGTAATACTAGAAAAGATATTTTTGATTATATTTGCATGAAAAGTGAAGAAGAAAGAAAAAGAGTCTTGCAATCAGTTATGTAAAGTAATACTAGAAAAGATATTTTTGATTATATTTGCATGAAAAGTGAAGAAGAAAGAAAAAGAGTCTTGCAATCAGTTATGTAAAGTAATACTAGAAAAGATATTTTTGATTATATTTGCATGAAAAGTGAAGAAGAAAGAAAAAGAGTCTTGCAATCAGTTATGTAAAGTAATACTAGAAAAGATATTTTTGATTATATTTGCATGAAAAGTGAAGAAGAAAGAAAAAGAGTCTTGCAATTTAATAATAATTAGTAATACTAGAAAAGATATTTTTGATTATATTTGCATGAAAAGTGAAGAAGAAAGAAAAAGAGTCTTGCAATCAGTTATGTAAAGTAATACTAGAAAAGATATTTTTGATTATATTTGCATGAAAAGTGAAGAAGTAAGAAAAAGAGTCTTGCAATCAGTTATGTAAAGTAATACTAGAAAAGATATTTTTGATTATATTTGCATGAAAAGTGAAGAAGAAAGAAAAAGAGTCTTGCAATCAGTTATGTAAAGTAATACTAGAAAAGATATTTTTGATTATATTTGCATGAAAAGTGAAGAAGAAAGAAAAAGAGTCTTGCAATCAGTTATGTAAAGTAATACTAGAAAAGATATTTTTGATTATATTTGCATGAAAAGTGAAGAAGAAAGAAAAAGAGTCTTGCAATCAGTTATGTAAAGTAATACTAGAAAAGATATTTTTGATTATATTTGCATGAAAAGTGAAGAAGAAAGAAAAAGAGTCTTGCAATCATTTATGTAAAGTAATACTTGAAAAGATATTTTTGATTATATTTGCATGAAAAGTGAAGAAGAAAGAAAAAGAGTCTTGCAATCAGTTATGTAAAGTAATACTAGAAAAGATATTTTTGATTATATTTGCATGAAAAGTGAAGAAGAAAGAAAAAGAGTCTTGCAATCAGTTATGTAAAGTAATACTAGAAAAGATATTTTTGATTATATTTGCATGAAAAGTGAAGAAGAAAGAAAAAGAGTCTTGCAATCAGTTATGTAAAGTAATACTAGAAAAGATATTTTTGATTATATTTGCATGAAAAGTGAAGAAGAAAGAAAAAGAGTCTTGCAATCAGTTATGTAAAGTAATACTAGAAAAGATATTTTTGATTATATTTGCATGAAAAGTGAAGAAGAAAGAAAAAGAGTCTTGCAATCAGTTATGTAAAGTAATACTAGAAAAGATATTTTTGATTATATTTGCATGAAAAGTGAAGAAGAAAGAAAAAGAGTCTTGCAATCAGTTATGTAAAGTAATACTAGAAAAGATATTTTTGATTATATTTGCATGAAAAGTGAAGAAGAAAGAAAAAGAGTCTTGCAATTTAATAATAATTAGTAATACTAGAAAAGATATTTTTGATTATATTTGCATGAAAAGTGAAGAAGAAAGAAAAAGAGTCTTGCAATCAGTTATGTAAAGTAATACTAGAAAAGATATTTTTGATTATATTTGCATGAAAAGTGAAGAAGAAAGAAAAAGAGTCTTGCAATCAGTTATGTAAAGTAATACTAGAAAAGATATTTTTGATTATATTTGCATGAAAAGTGAAGAAGAAAGAAAAAGAGTCTTGCAATCAGTTATGTAAAGTAATACTAGAAAAGATATTTTTGATTATATTTGCATGAAAAGTGAAGAAGAAAGAAAAAGAGTCTTGCAATTTAATAATAATTAGTAATACTAGAAAAGATATTTTTGATTATATTTGCATGAAAAGTGAAGAAGAAAGAAAAAGAGTCTTGCAATCAGTTATGTAAAGTAATACTAGAAAAGATATTTTTGATTATATTTGCATGAAAAGTGAAGAAGAAAGAAAAAGAGTCTTGCAATCAGTTATGTAAAGTAATACTAGAAAAGATATTTTTGATTATATTTGCATGAAAAGTGAAGAAGAAAGAAAAAGAGTCTTGCAATCAGTTATGTAAAGTAATACTAGAAAAGATATTTTTGATTATATTTGCATGAAAAGTGAAGAAGAAAGAAAAAGAGTCTTGCAATTTAATAATAATTAGTAATACTAGAAAAGATATTTTTGATTATATTTGCATGAAAAGTGAAGAAGAAAGAAAAAGAGTCTTGCAATCAGTTATGTAAAGTAATACTAGAAAAGATATTTTTGATTATATTTGCATGAAAAGTGAAGAAGAAAGAAAAAGAGTCTTGCAATCAGTTATGTAAAGTAATACTAGAAAAGATATTTTTGATTATATTTGCATGAAAAGTGAAGAAGTAAGAAAAAGAGTCTTGCAATCAGTTATGTAAAGTAATACTAGAAAAGATATTTTTGATTATATTTGCATGAAAAGTGAAGAAGAAAGAAAAAGAGTCTTGCAATCATTTATGTAAAGTAATACTAGAAAAGATATTTTTGATTATATTTGCATGAAAAGTGAAGAAGAAAGAAAAAGAGTCTTGCAATCAGTTATGTAAAGTAATACTAGAAAAGATATTTTTGATTATATTTGCATGAAAAGTGAAGAAGAAAGAAAAAGAGTCTTGCAATCAGTTATGTAAAGTAATACTAGAAAAGATATTTTTGATTATATTTGCATGAAAAGTGAAGAAGAAAGAAAAAGAGTCTTGCAATCAGTTATGTAAAGTAATACTAGAAAAGATATTTTTGATTATATTTGCATGAAAAGTGAAGAAGAAAGAAAAAGAGTCTTGCAATCAGTTATGTAAAGTAATACTAGAAAAGATATTTTTGATTATATTTGCATGAAAAGTGAAGAAGAAAGAAAAAGAGTCTTGCAATCAGTTATGTAAAGTAATACTAGAAAAGATATTTTTGATTATATTTGCATGAAAAGTGAAGAAGAAAGAAAAAGAGTCTTGCAATCAGTTATGTAAAGTAATACTAGAAAAGATATTTTTGATTATATTTGCATGAAAAGTGAAGAAGAAAGAAAAAGAGTCTTGCAATTTAATAATAATTAGTAATACTAGAAAAGATATTTTTGATTATATTTGCATGAAAAGTGAAGAAGAAGAAAAAGAGTCTTGCAATCAGTTATGTAAAGTAATACTAGAAAAGATATTTTTGATTATATTTGCATGAAAAGTGAAGAAGTAAGAAAAAGAGTCTTGCAATCAGTTATGTAAAGTAATACTAGAAAAGATATTTTTGATTATATTTGCATGAAAAGTGAAGAAGAAAGAAAAAGAGTCTTGCAATCAGTTATGTAAAGTAATACTAGAAAAGATATTTTTGATTATATTTGCATGAAAAGTGAAGAAGAAAGAAAAAGAGTCTTGCAATCAGTTATGTAAAGTAATACTAGAAAAGATATTTTTGATTATATTTGCATGAAAAGTGAAGAAGAAAGAAAAAGAGTCTTGCAATCAGTTATGTAAAGTAATACTAGAAAAGATATTTTTGATTATATTTGCATGAAAAGTGAAGAAGTAAGAAAAAGAGTCTTGCAATCAGTTATGTAAAGTAATACTAGAAAAGATATTTTTGATTATATTTGCATGAAAAGTGAAGAAGAAAGAAAAAGAGTCTTCAATCAGTTATGTAAAGTAATACTAGAAAAGATATTTTTGATTATATTTGCATGAAAAGTGAAGAAGAAAGAAAAAGAGTCTTGCAATCAGTTATGTAAAGTAATACTAGAAAAGATATTTTTGATTATATTTGCATGAAAAGTGAAGAAGAAAGAAAAAGAGTCTTGCAATCAGTTATGTAAAGTAATACTAGAAAAGATATTTTTGATTATATTTGCATGAAAAGTGAAGAAGAAAGAAAAAGAGTCTTGCAATCAGTTATGTAAAGTAATACTAGAAAAGATATTTTTGATTATATTTGCATGAAAAGTGAAGAAGAAAGAAAAAGAGTCTTCAATCAGTTATGTAAAGTAATACTAGAAAAGATATTTTTGATTATATTTGCATGAAAAGTGAAGAAGAAAGAAAAAGAGTCTTGCAATCAGTTATGTAAAGTAATACTAGAAAAGATATTTTTGATTATATTTGCATGAAAAGTGAAGAAGAAAGAAAAAGAGTCTTGCAATCAGTTATGTAAAGTAATACTAGAAAAGATATTTTTGATTATATTTGCATGAAAAGTGAAGAAGAAAGAAAAAGAGTCTTGCAATCAGTTATGTAAAGTAATACTAGAAAAGATATTTTTGATTATATTTGCATGAAAAGTGAAGAAGAAAGAAAAAGAGTCTTGCAATCAGTTATGTAAAGTAATACTAGAAAAGATATTTTTGATTATATTTGCATGAAAAGTGAAGAAGAAAGAAAAAGAGTCTTCAATCAGTTATGTAAAGTAATACTAGAAAAGATATTTTTGATTATATTTGCATGAAAAGTGAAGAAGAAAGAAAAAGAGTCTTGCAATCAGTTATGTAAAGTAATACTAGAAAAGATATTTTTGATTATATTTGCATGAAAAGTGAAGAAGAAAGAAAAAGAGTCTTGCAATCAGTTATGTAAAGTAATACTAGAAAAGATATTTTTGATTATATTTGCATGAAAAGTGAAGAAGAAAGAAAAAGAGTCTTGCAATCAGTTATGTAAAGTAATACTAGAAAAGATATTTTTGATTATATTTGCATGAAAAGTGAAGAAGAAAGAAAAAGAGTCTTGCAATCAGTTATGTAAAGTAATACTAGAAAAGATATTTTTGATTATATTTGCATGAAAAGTGAAGAAGAAAGAAAAAGAGTCTTGCAATCAGTTATGTAAAGTAATACTAGAAAAGATATTTTTGATTATATTTGCATGAAAAGTGAAGAAGAAAGAAAAAGAGTCTTGCAATTTAATAATAATTAGTAATACTAGAAAAGATATTTTTGATTATATTTGCATGAAAAGTGAAGAAGAAAGAAAAAGAGTCTTGCAATCAGTTATGTAAAGTAATACTAGAAAAGATATTTTTGATTATATTTGCATGAAAAGTGAAGAAGAAAGAAAAAGAGTCTTGCAATTTAATAATAATTAGTAATACTAGAGAAGATATTTTTGATTATATTTGCATGAAAAGTGAAGAAGAAAGAAAAAGAGTCTTGCAATCAGTTATGTAAAGTAATACTAGAAAAGATATTTTTGATTATATTTGCATGAAAAGTGAAGAAGAAAGAAAAAGAGTCTTGCAATCAGTTATGTAAAGTAATACTAGAAAAGATATTTTTGATTATATTTGCATGAAAAGTGAAGAAGAAAGAAAAAGAGTCTTGCAATCAGTTATGTAAAGTAATACTAGAAAAGATATTTTTGATTATATTTGCATGAAAAGTGAAGAAGAAAGAAAAAGAGTCTTGCAATTTAATAATAATTAGTAATACTAGAAAAGATATTTTTGATTATATTTGCATGAAAAGTGAAGAAGAAAGAAAAAGAGTCTTGCAATCAGTTATGTAAAGTAATACTAGAAAAGATATTTTTGATTATATTTGCATGAAAAGTGAAGAAGAAAGAAAAAGAGTCTTGCAATTTAATAATAATTAGTAATACTAGAAAAGATATTTTTGATTATATTTGCATGAAAAGTGAAGAAGAAAGAAAAAGAGTCTTGCAATCAGTTATGTAAAGTAATACT